>PVJA010001292.1:0-131261 GCA_004027025.1 Myocastor coypus
ATGATAAGTTTGAAGACTTCATATATAAATGGATGTATATTGAACATATACTCATTAGTGAAATAAACCAGACCTATATGTGTAAATATCGTATAGTCTCCCTAATATAAGAACTTTAAAGAAGAAAAGAAGAACTTAAGGGCATAACACAGCTGAATGTGTTATGGATTAAACAACGAAGTGACTGGAAGCAGACAAATCAGAAAACATATCAATAGCAAAACCATACACTTATGTACACAGGCTGAATCAGATATTGGTCTCAAGAACCTTCAAAAGGTTCAGTATTGGGGATAACTTTTAAAGAAACAGTAGGGTTCCAAAATTTTTAAAAGCCAAGTTTAACTTTCTTAACATATAAAGTAGTTGTACAATTGAATTTCCTTGAATATTAAAGTTTTTGCCTCTTTTCCCCCCACTGGGAGTTGAACTAAAGACCTTGTACTTGCCAGGCAACTGCTGTGTCACTTAACTATATCCTTGAACTATAAAGGTCTCATGTAGAATTCAGTAATACTGCTACTTGGCACAGTTTTCTTTTTAGTAGTTATTGTTACACAGCTGCAAATTTGATCACACTTTTACATAAAACTCCTTAGAAATTAGACTTTGGATTAGAAATGTCCATGAAAGATGCTTTTGAAATGAATATCTAGAGTAAGAAATTTAGGTAAGACTGAGGAATGCAGTCAGTTTACCCCTCAGGAGGTCCACATCCCTTTTGCTACCTTTGAATAGAAGTTATGGTGCTGGGCTCTTTCTATAAAATTGCACTAACTCTCCCTAAAGGTGTAGGCATTTATACAATGTCATCTTCCAGTCACTGGATGAGGGAAGGCCACCCTGTGGGTATCTTAGCTCTCTTTCAGATGAAGATATTTGTGGAGAGATGTCTGCCAAAATTACTCCCAGAAGTTACAGAGTAAGACACTCAATCCTAAAGGCATAAATGAGTGCTATAAAGCAGCATCCACTTCCTGCACAATGCAGATCTTCATGATTTTTATATTAAGAGCTGGAACTTGTTTTTCTGCAGTTCCTGGGGGACACACACAAATGGCAATGAAAGCCAATACAGCTTGTGCATTGAAGCCAATGTAAAGTCATGAAGGATACTCATGTGTCTTTCATCTATTATAATTGTTAGATTTGCTTTTATCTAGTGCCTATGTTAATCTTGTTAGCTCACTGCTAACATGTTGCAGAAAATCATACCTGAGGGGGATCTGGGCTTTTATTCAACCTAATCTTCTTGGGCCTTATCTGTTGCTTTTATCTAGTTACCATAAAAATTTGTCAAGCAGAGGCCAAAAGATTCCTGTTAAATAACCAGGTGAATCATGTGGGATGATACAAATTCTTTTCTTCTCCAAAATGTACATGTAGTCAGGAAATCTCTTAATGATCAAATAAACTGCCTCCCTAGAATGACAAAGACATCATTACTGGCCTTGGTAATGCATCGGAACCGTGTCTTATTCATTGTTGCTACTGCTGTATTGCTACGGGAATACAAGTGACTTGATAGCAACTAAAACTTTAATTTTACTGGTGTTCCTGTGGCCATCAAAGACCCAAGTCCTTTATGCCTATAGGGCTAATAGTTTGAGAAATGAGGAGTACTCTCAAGTGGGTCATGAGGAGTCATGATGAGCAGGGACATCTCTTATTCCTGACATCTATGTATTATACCTGCAGATGATGAAGATGTGCACAATGGCCCTTGTGTACAGTATGTACAAACTGTATCCTGAAGTGTGGACCTCATCCTCGCAGGGTGTCCTTTTTCCAACATGTGTCTTAATTTTGTTCTTACAAGGTTATTTTCTTACTGCATCAGCCTGGAAATTTCTAAGTGGTCTGTCTGCTCATATGACAGAGCGAGTCATGCTTACCAGCCTTATCTTTTTTCCTGGTGCAGATTCTTTGATTAGATACTATGTTGCATATTGTTATATACAAGTTGATACATATAACAATCTTTAGTCTACTGAGAAGGAGATTTGAAGAGAAATTATGGTTGGCAAAAAAAGCCTCTTCTTGATATAATGAGAATACCAGTTCAACGAGTCACTTAGTTTTCCAGGATGAAAAGGATCTAATGCCTGAACATGGGGCTAAGTCACCAGGAAGTCTCCCCAAAGGATGGTATCAAATTGGAAGGAGAGCCCTTATTTCTGTTATTGTCAGGTAGTGTTTTCAAATGTATAACTCAGTCTTGATTATTGAAAGCACATTGTGGGCAGCCTGTGTATGGATTCGTTCTCTACCACCATGAAGACCCCATTTTCCTTTTGTGCCACAATGAAATGCCATGTGAGAGTGGCCAGCTGACACAAATTGGCTCACTCAGCTAGATTAATTAATGCCTCTTCTATGCTATATGCTTTCTTGTCAGTATTAAATAGTGACCTGAAGATGGTCATATTTTGTGGAGAACCCATGGACCAAAGCATATTTTTATCCCTTTTATCTCAGCTATTTAATTTCCCTCCTTACTGGTCCCAACGCACACAGGAAACTCATAGCCCATGAGTCCATGTACATTAGTATCTTAGACTACTTCTCTTTCCACACTACATAGAAAACCAGAAAGAGCACCTGAAGCTATTCCTAGGAGCATTTATTCATACAGCTGCTTTTTAAGGGTCATTTTGAGTTTTCACCTCCACACTGATCCAATCTACCTGAAGAAAGCTCATCCTCATTCTTTCTGCAACAGCTAGTCATAAGGATCATCATGAAGCTGTAGATGTGAACCAAGGGAGGAACTTGGGTGCAGTAGTGATGTGTGATATGGGATCAAGTGTAGATTTCATACTGATGCCTTCATACTGGTACTGGTACCTAGCTCTTGATCAATCCCAATTGAGCAATTTCATTTTATAATGGATTTCTTTTAGGATACCTCTATCTTGTGATTTGACAAGATTCAGAAATTAGTTCTTCATGGTAAGGGTATGGCTGCTTGAATGCTCCCTTGAAATCTCATTATCAATTGATTAATATTTAATAGGAACTATGTTTTGAATAAAGTATGCTCACTACAAAAGTAGCATGCACTTACCTCAGAAATCTGGGATTCTTGGAATTTTTTAAATTCTTCTACTAGAATTTACCTAAAATGTTGTCTCCTTTCCCATGAATAATGCAGGTGATAATACCTAAGCCCAAAAACCAAAACCTCTTGCTTCTTGACCTGCTGTAGTGCTATCGTATGCACAATTTTCCAGTTAAAGCTAATGGCCCTTCTTTCAGTCATTTAGTGACTTTGAAAAGTATTTGGAAATATGAAATTTGGTGTTTCTAGAATTTGAAGTGTTGTCATGTTTTGTTTTCCTTTTGGACAATAATTTCCAATGTGCCTTTGAACTTTGAAAACTTAAAAGCACCCTTGATATGACTGTCCCTTAAATTTAAATACTGTATATATTCTACTATGGTATATTTACACTATTCCAAGACTCTCAGTGTACTTAAAACTTCTCATTATTCTGGTGAAATTAACATGATGTCATCAACATAACAAACAATAGATGCAATGTCTGAATATCTGAGAAAGGGCTGAAGAATGCTCACATGAGCCAAATACCTTCTGCTAAATTATGAGCAGAGGAATGGTAAAGTTAAAATAACTATGGCTTAAAACAAGTAAGTGAATGTTGGAACATATTAGTCTTTTAGAGCTCCTATAACAAAATCCAATATTCTGGATGACATAAACTACAGACATTCATTTTCCATAGTTCTGTAGTTTAGAGAGTCCAAGATAACATTGCCAGTATGTTTGGTCCCTGGGGATAGTTGTATTTCTCAGCTTATTTCTTAGCTACCTCCTGATTTTCCTTGACCAAGAAAAACCTCCTTTCTCTTTTTCTTGGTTTCAAGGTAACTAGTCTCATCATTAGGACTCCAATTTCATGACTTTTTCTAAAACTTGGAGGCTCTAAGTATCATTATCATCCCTGTGAGGGTTAAATCTAAAGGACAGGAGTAAACTTTCAGTCCGTAATATGGTGGAGATGTGGGTAACATCTATTCCATCAGTTGCATGTTAGAATCATAAAGAAAATTAATCCTTCTGTAGGCCTTGTTACCCTTCACTTAAACTGTGTGTTGTCCATTCTATGCTAACATATGTTCACAGTTTCTGGGGCTAGGCAGCTGCTTCAGGACTGTGGGCTGTAAGGACAACAAACCACGTACCGACGCACTGGAAATGATAATACCTGTGGGGGGTGCACAACTGGAGGTCACCTTGTAGTACCTAACTGAACCGAATCAGTGTGGTGCTGGATGTGGAACGGCCACCTGGAGATTGGTAGGAACAAAATTAAAAGGAGAACCGGAGAAGGAGAAGAGATGTTGTTAGGCAGATGCTAGTTCTCCTGGAGCTGTGGTTTTCCTGGAGGTTTCCCTGTTTCATGCTGGATTGTCAGGTATGAGCTCAGGTTTTCTATCAACAGAGGAGCTCAGGGTGCTGTTGTCACTGTAATCCTTGTTCAGGAAAACTCTGGTCTTTACTTTGAATGTTGCTTCTGGACCCTAATGCAGATTTCTCAGCCCACAGATCTTTCATACTGCTGAAAGTTGGCAAAATCACATGAACCAAAATGAATAAAGATGTTCAGACCTTGAAGACAGGACCCTAGCTAGCAAGAATCCAAGGAAAAATCTTTTTAAAGCAATAACATATCAAGAAATAACAACTCAATAACTGCAAGGCAAAATGAAGAAAAATAATATAAGAGCAGTTGATGTAAATGAAAAATCAGGAGTCAATGTAAATGTCTTAAAAAAAACAACTATATGCAGAAGTTGTAGCAGAAAATTTCCAAAGCATGAGAAAATAATCCGACATATAGTTAAGTGAGGCATATAGAATTCTACTTATCCATATCCAAAATAAATAGATGCGTAGATACATAATTATCAAGATGCCAGGGCTGGAAAGATAGCTGAATGGATTAAAATGCCTGCTTAGGCAGACACAGGGACTTGGCTTTGATCTCCAGCATGCCATGCTGGTCCTGCCCCTGGGGAGTGCTGACATAGTGATTGAGACTGGGCCTGGTAGTACCAACCTGTAACCACAGTGTTTGGGAAGCTGCACCCAGGAGGATAACTGCAAGTTCAATCTGTGTAGTGAGACCCTATAGACTCTATGCTAAATACATAAACTAAAATAAAAAGTTGGAGAAATTTGGCATAGGACCAGAAATTTAAAATTATTAGAGAAAAGTAACCGATTGTTGATAAAGGAAAGCCATCACAATCACGGTAGACTCCATCAAGGCAAAAAGAGCTTGGAGTGAATGATTTTGGGTCCTGAAGGAAGACAATTTCCAACCTAGATCATGGATCCTGAAAAACTATCTTTCAAAATTAACATAAAAATAAGATATTTTCAAGAGAAAGACCAACTGAAGAAATGATGATGACCAAATCGACAGTATAAAGGATACTGAAAGATATAGACAGATAGAAAAAAAGATCACAATTCCAAAACACAACATAAAGAAACTACAAAGCAGTGGAAGCAATTGAGTGGAGGAAAAAGTAAGGAGTCATCATTAGGAAAGTAATATGACAAAAACAAGTCAACATATATGAGTTATAGCCATTAACGTATGCCCTCAAATCACCAATTAAAAGAAACAGACTGATAGAATTGATTAATAAGCAGGATCTTACAATATTCTGTAAATAAGAAACACATTTAACAAAAGATCAAATTCATAGACTGAGAGTCAGTGGGTGAAAAAATAATACTCCATGCAACAGGAACCCAGAAATCTCAGGGGCAAGCAATTCTGATTGCAAACAATGTGAATTTCAAATCACAAATGCACAAAAGAGATAAAGCAGATTGCTACATATTTGAGAAGGGAAAAGTTCAGAAGGAAGAGAACAATGCTAAAATACATGTGGGAGCATACCTCTATAGAGGGCAAATATAATTCAACATGAGAAATCAAATAAGAATTAACACAATTCTAATTAGGGACATTAATACACATTGTCAGAAAGTGATAAAGCAATTAAACAAAAAATCAGCAAAAAAAATAACAGAATTGAGCCAGCTTATAAAAAGTGGACTTAGTAGCCTTTTACAATTTTCCACTCAACAACTTCCAAATATATTCTTCTCAGCTACGCACAGGATATTCTCTGAAATAGATGATATACTTGCCCACAGAGCATGATCAAGCAGATGGAGAGAAACTGAAATGATCCCATTTCTATTATCTGATAGTACAACAAAAATGAAAATTAACAAAAAAAGAACTACAAAACTTCATAAACACATGGAATTTAAGTAACGAGAGCCTGAGCAACCAATGGGTCACATATGAAGTTAAACACCATTAACAATTCAACAGAAATGCAGATACAATTTATCAACAGTAGTGGAATGCAATAAATGGGGTCCTCAGAGGAAAATTTTTACAGGAAATTCTCGCAGCAGGAAAACACAATGGGCAAAAATAAACAACCTAATGCTACATATCGATCTTGTAGAAAAAGACTAGCAGATCAAACACAGAGCCCCAATAAATGGAAGAAATTATAAAGATCAGAACAGGAATTAATGCAATGGAAATGAAAAACAATAAAAAGGTATAAGGAACTGAGAAGTTGACTCTTTGGAAGAATGAATAAAATTGATGAACCCTAGTCATCCTTGTCAGAAAAGGAAAGACAACATTCAAATTCATACAATAAGAAATTAAATGGGTGAAATCACCAAAGATCCCTGGGAAATTCAGAAAATCCTCAATACTTACTTTGCAAACCTTGACTCACAATGGATGAAAACACATAACAAACAGATTTCTAGAAACATATGAACTACTAAAGTTGAACTAAAAAGACATAAAAATTTTAGAAATTCAATATCAGTTAATGAAATTGAAAATGTAATTAAAACTTACCAAGAAAAAAAAAATCCCAGTGCTTGATGGATTTACAGATGAATTATACAAGAAATTTACGGATTAAAAGTCAATGCCTCTCAAAATTTTAATGAATTTAAAAGGGAAGCAAATCTCCTTAACTCTTTCCTGGTGACAAGATGTACCTTTATATCAAAACTAGAGGAAGATCCAAACGGAGGGAGAACTACAGGCCAATCTCCCTAATGAATATAGACACAAAAATAGTAGCAGACAGAATGCAGCAAATCATCCAGAAGACTATATGCCATGAGAAGTGGCATCCATCCTAGGAATGCAGGGATGATTTATGATACACAAATCAATAAACATAATGCAAATGTCAACAGGGCCAAAGCAAAAATCACATGATTATCTCAACCAGTGCAGAAAAAGCCTTTGTTAAAGTCCAACACTCATACATACACACACACACACACACACACACACACACACACATACGCACACACACAAAACCTACAGGTAATTAGAACACACACACACACACACACACACACACACATACGCACACACACAAAACCTACAGGTAATTAGAATAGATGGCCTTTAAACCTAATAAAAGCCATTTATGACAAATCAACAACCAATATCTTGCTAAAAAGATAAAAACTGAGAACCTGCATTCTAAATTCAGGAACAAGACAAGGATTCCCACTGACACCACTTCTATTCTATATAATTCTGGGAACATTAACCAGAGAAATTAGACAAGAGAAAGACAATACAAAGAACAGTTATAGAAAAGAAAGAAGTTAAATTATTAATATTCTGATATCATGGTTTGTGTCTAGTTTTCCCCCTTAAAGCCCCATGCAGTCACCAAGTAGACTTTGTGATTAACTCCTGTCCTAATGCTGGGATCATGACAGTGGGTGCCACACCCTGGCAAGGGCTGAAAGCCTGAATGCAACAGAATGAAAGGGGAGAGGCTTTCCCTCTGCCTCTGCTATTGTCACCGTGGCCACTGCTTTTCCCTTTTTGCTTTTGCTGTTTTCCACCACAGTGAATTGTTGACACCTGACATTTGCCACTTTGCCTTGGAGATAGTCAAGTATGGGCCGATATCTGCACAAACTGTGAGCTAAATAAACCTTTCCTTCCTTAATATTAGTTGTTGGGCCTTTTGTCCCTGCAAGCAGAGAAAAATAACCCAGACAACAGATGATATGATACTCTACAGAGAAAACCTGAAATCACTATAAAAGACTTCATTTAAAACCAAATTCAGCAACACCAGCTGGATACAAAGTCAGCATGAAAAACAATAGCATTCTGGACACAGACAACAAACTCACTGTAAGAGAAATTATGGAGGTCACACCCTTCAGAGTAGCATCCAAAAAATGAAATACCTAGGCATCAGTACAACAAAAGAACTAATAGGTCTATACTCAGAAAATTACACTACTCTCTGAAAAAGGAGTGGAAATTAGTGTAAAGATTCTTAAAAAAAAAAAAAACAAAACAAAAAGAAACTAGTATTCACGTTTGATCCAACTATTCCCCTTCTGAGTATTTTTCTATAAACATTAAAAACATCATACCACAGAGATATATGTGCATCTATGTTTGTGGCAGTATAATTTGTCATAGCTGAATCTTGAAAAAGGACAAATGCCCATCAGCTGTGGAATAGTTAAAAAAAGATGTTGTTTTATACAATAGAATACTACTTAATTAAAGAAAGATGACCCTGAGGCTTTTGTAAGTAAATGGTTGCAACTAGAGACAATATTCTTATTTGAAATAAATCAGACTTGAATGTATTAACATTGAATTGTCTTTCTAGTTTAAGAAACTGAAAGGGCATATAATATCTAAAATATACAAGAGATATTATAAAACAGAAAGTGACTGCTAAAAAGGACAGAACAAAAGAATATGGATATAGGAAAGAAAAGAATAAAGAGAAAAGAAATATATGATTAATATAGCCAAAATAATGATACTACTAATTTCTATCTGTTCATTGAAATGACTTCCCTTTTATTATCTATCAATTTTGTATGCCTATATCTTATAAGCTGAGGAACTATTTTGAAGATAACAATACATAGTATATCAATCATTCTTAATTTTCTATTATTTTGTTTTGAAATTCTGTATCATTTGTATTATAGTTTTTTTTTCTCTTTATAATACTAATAAAAAATGATATATCTGTTTTTACACCAATCTCTTGTTTCAGGCTTCTTGTGTTTTTCTACAAAAATATTTAAATTTCAGAGATCTTGCATGTATTTTTCATGTTTCATTGTTCCTGCGGTTTTCTTCAAGGGATCATTGGAAAGCCCAGTGCTATTTATTTTACAACCTCAATTGATAATCCCAAGACTGTCTTGGGGAAGGGCGTTCATCTTCAGTCTAGCAGTCTAGTATGGAAAAGGAATCATTTTGCGTACAGATCTTAATGGGTGTGCCTTGGAGTAATGCACCTTGCTCCTACCAAATTGCTTTGTCTGAGGTTCAGTTAACCGTGTACATACAGAAGAGAATGAGAGGGAAGCTGCTCAAGAGGTCGGACAGTGCTCCTTGCCTGTTCTGAACAGATCAGCCTTTTCAGAGAAAGGACAGTTTCATTACTTTACTTAACCATAGAAAAATATCCATGTGCTTTTTGAGTTCTAGGGAAGCAAATGATACATCTGATGTTGTTAGATGTGTGTGTGTGTGTGTGTGTGTGTGTGTGTGTGTGTGCGCGCGTATTGAAATACAAGCTGCTAGAATTCTTTGTGACACTATAAGGTTTTCCTTATACTTCACATCAATATTTAATGTATGAAGACATTATTTTTTATTAAATATTCATATTTTATGTGCCATTAGTTAGTGTGAAAAACAATTGTGTTATATAATATCAAAAAATCAAATTAAAATAAAAGCATATGACTCGGGTAAAAATTCCACTGATTTCTTTTTGAAGCATTAAAATGTTTTATAGTAAATAAAGTAAATATCTGTCTCTAATTCTTGATGGTTGTAAAGAATAATTCTTGAATGTCAAACACACTTTGAATTAAACTTTTAGTTAATATTTGCTTTTAGAAACCACTCAGTTCTGAGTTTATCTCTTCATTAATGTGATTCCTTATTTTTTTAAATCTTAATACTTTATGATTCTAAAATACATAGAACTTTATACATCAAGATGGGTAAGCACAAATACAAATCTTTGGCTTGGTTTCAAATTCTAGTAAGTTAATATTAATCATAAGGACATAAAGTGTTTATATTTTCCAACAATATGTATTCTGAATCTAACCCACAATATGATGAATCATTCATTCTTCATTGTTACTGTTTTATTTTCATTAATTATTCTCAGGAAGTACATTTATGAACACATATGCCAAAAAAAATTCCAAATAAGAAATAATGAGAATCTTATAAAAAAAAAAACACTACCTTCTGATACCAACGTAAAATGTCAAATTTTTGTTGTTTTATTCTAATTTGGTATTTACAAAGAAAGCCACATTAACTCCGTACATAGCTGAGGTTCTTAAATGTTCTTTCCTAGTAGAGGAGACATGATCATACATACAATTCCTGTTGACTAACACTGTGTTGACATCACTGTGCGAGTTTACTGTACTTTTGCAAATTGCTTTGTCATCTTCACTGTTTTATGAATCTTCTTGTCATTGCTATGTCTCTGATAATGTCATTTTAACCAGTATTGTGTAAATGATTAGCGGTGTTTATTTCCTCAGTATCTTGTGAAGTAGTATAGGAATATTTTTCCATCCTGCTCAAGTATGTTGCAGTGACTGACTTGGACAGGATAGTTTTCTTGGCATCTGATGCAAGGACACTACTCCCAAGAGAAAACTGCATAAATTAGAAAGGAACAAAAAAGCCTTCTTAACATAGAATTGCATCAGAAGATTGTACTTTCTTAATGAGTTCTTAAACCAATAATTTTTTATGATCACTAATTGGCAGTGATCATAACTCTGATGACATCATTATTAGAATGCATACTTAGCACACTTTTTTGATAAATTTATGTTGCTTTATTTGTGCACTATAACATGAAAGGAATAGAGATAATCTATTTCAGTCTTTCGCTCAGTCTACTTATTTACAAAGCTGAAATTCTTTAAAGAATTAAAACTTAAAGACTAAAAATAGTAGAGGAAAAGAAAGGGAAAACAAACAATCTAATGGAAATCAGAAAGGAGACAAAATAAAATGTAGAGAAGTTGGCAAAAAAATATTTTATTTTATAATATTTTACTTCAATCAGAAGACTGATTATATGTCAAAATTCTGGAAAAATAAAGTCTGTATTTTGAAACTCAAGTACATAAACCTCAGTAGACAATCTTTTTCCAGTGGTTTATTAGTACACATGTATAGTACATGTTTGCATTTTGGGAAGAAGTTTGTACATGTACATAATGTACCTTAATCTTTTTCTAACAGCATGTATGAGTAGATAGATAAATAAATACTCTGATATGCAGATGGTGAATATTAACCCACTATTATCTCAAACTCTAGACTGGTAGAACCAAAAGCTATTAATCAAATATTTTGAAACTATTTCCTGTATTAAACATATATACTTATTTTTACTGTTACTTTCACCTTTACAAAACCTTCAGCAACTATTGGAATACTATTTATATTGTGTTAGATATTATAAATAATCTAGGATAATTTCAAGTGTATGTGCATAGTTTATATAGAAACACCACATCCTTTTATATAATGTCTTGAGCATACACAGCTTTTGGTATGGAGGGCAGGAACACAGAGATGATTATATATCTCCAAATCTTTTTCAGTTTAAATTTAGATTCTTTCTTTGATTACCATTTAGTCATTAACTCAGTGTCTTAGTTACTCTTCTATTGTTGCTTGGACAAATACCTAACACTCAAAATGAGGGAAGGAAAAGTTTATTTAGCTCACAGTTACTGGAGGTTTCAGTTCATATTCAGCTGGCTCCAAAGCAGAGTGGTACATAGCAGAGGGCAACCTTTCATGGTAGCAGCTAAGAGCAAGAGAGCGGGGAGAGAGCTAGCAGTAGCTCAAGCAGCTAACTTCTCTTCCTCCCTTACACTGAAATCCAAAACACCTGCCCCAGGAGAGCTGCAGAACCCATTTTCACAATAACCAATTACGAATTCCAGAATCCACCCATGACTGCATGAGGCTTTGGGCACACAAACGATCACACTCATAGTACTATGAAATACTAATTTCTAGAAAATAAAAAAACCTAAGATACTTTTATTTTATCTATGACTCTTATTGTTACCCATACTTATTATCGTCTCAAAGTCTTATAGGGTATTTCTGGTCCATTTTCTTTTATATTGTTATTATTTTTTGTATGTATTTGGTGCAGTGTCTCATTACACAGCTTGGACTTATAGTAAGTCTCTTGTTTTAAGGCTCCCTAGCCTGTGGCTACAGGCCTGGTCTGGGGGAATGGCTCAGCACATCCAAGGCAGGGCCCATGCAGCATCTAGTACCAGGGATCGAACCCTGATTCATGTGCTTGCCTAAGCAGGTGCTTAGTCTACTGGGCAGTATTGCTGGCCTCTCTTAGACAATTTTTAAAGAAAAATTGAACTATCAAAATTTACACAATATCCTTCTTAAAATATATATTAATATGTTTTCCCCTTTCTTAAATAGGGAATAAATTAAAGAAATTTTAGCTCCACTCCAATTATTGAATGTACATAATCTTGGTCAATATTGTATTTGACAGTGCCATATATAATATTAATCTGTTTATAATCATTATTATGAATTTAGCATAGGACTCAAAAAATAATCATAATTGCACTTCCTCACTGACATTTGCGAAATCAGATGCCAACAGGGGTGTAATTCAGCTGGCTTGAAGAGCTCAGCCTGGAGTGAATTTGAATGGCTTCTGGAAAAATGAGAAAATACAAAAGTTGTGTATGTGTATTGCTGCTGAAATGAGGAATAGATATTGCCAGCACGGGATGATAAGTCAGACTTCCATTTTATTTTTACATTTCCACACTCAATTGAATGTAATTAAGTAATTGCACCTACTAAAGGATATTTGAGACATCTGTGGAACCGAGGTGGGCTACCATTCACTAGCTTTTGTGCATAGATCAGATGTAGGAATTTGCCAATTTGCTATAACATGAATTCTAAAAATGTTTACATTGAGTTGTAATGACTTCCAATAATTTGGAGTAATGTGTCCTAGTCTTGTATCTGTCAGTATTCTTGTACTGGCTTGCAGGCTTCTAACTACCATTTGGATTCTGATCAGCACTGGTCCAGAAATGTCAGTAACTGTTCATCTGATCACTCATCAGTGGAAGAGGTGTTGTGGTGGAGATGAGAACTGGGAATGAGAGTTAGGAAAATGTTACACAGGGTTATATCCAACTGGAACAATATCTTAGTTCTGCACAGGGCACTTTTCACCCACCTGAGAGTTTGTAACGCCGTGAGGAAAAACATGGCTTTTATTTCATTCAGGATATTTGGATGCTAAAATAGTGACAGAGCTGTTATGAGAGAAAGAGTATGAATTTGAAAGAACCTCTGCCTTTTCAAAAGTAAACAAGGGAAATATCTATGGTATTACCTAAGTCACACAGGGAGATGAATTTCTAATAGTAAGCTTTTTTCAGCAGAAAAAGATAGTAGGAGGTTCTTAATGCTGTTTTTTTTTTTTTTTTACACAATAATAGGGCATAGATAGAATAATAGGGTTGAGTACAACTTATTATTATCAATAAATTCTGACAATGGAATACAATGAGAAAGCTAGTGAGACTTCAAGTTTAAAGGGTTTAAATACCACAGAAGGAGTATTCCATAACTGTTCAAAAAGATGATTTGAAAAAAGGAGTGATGGCAAATACTTACAATCCTAGCACTTGGGAGGCTGAGCCAGGAAGACTGTGGTGAATTCAAGGCCAACTTGGGCTACACAGTGAGTTCAAATTCAAACTGAACTACACCATGCCCCAACATTTTTCTATATAGAAGGCAATAATTTTCTTTTGGGATGATTGCTTTTCCCTGGACTCTGGAGGCACTGGCAAGCACCTTTGACTGTCACAAATGGGGCTGATGATGCTATGGGCATCTAATGAGTAGAGGGTAGGGATGATGCCCAACGTTGTGCAATGCTCAGAGATGCCTCCAGGTTAGAAAGGATTGAGCATCCCAAGTCCTCAATAATGTGGGAATTAAGAACCTTCCATAGATGAGAAAAACCAAGAAACAAAAAACTGCGAATATGATAACTAGATAATTTGTTTACATTTTCCATTATATCCTGTAAGTAATTAAGCTGAGATCTCTGCTTCCTTATCTAACCCTCCAGGACAATACTATTCATTTTATCAGTGTCCTGTGGAATAATGAAATACAACCACTAAACCCCAGGAAAAAGTAGAAAATATTGGTTCTTTCCTCCACTTTCCATCCCCATTCCTCCTGCTTCTGTCCATTTTTCACCTGGGTTTCTATGACCTAACTTGTCTGGTGATAGGTCACTTCAGTGATTGGGAAGAGAAGCTAACAGAAAGACCAGGGGATGGGAAGGAAGGGGAACAGAGCTTTAGCAGCACCTGCATGATTAGTTTTACGACCTTTAGCAAGGCTTCTTTCTCCCTCTGTTTAGTTTCTTTCTTACTTTTCAGAGAATAAGGAGATACACCCTCATCTGTCTCAGAGATGAAAATAAATGATTTACTAGGAAAAGTAGTAACTCATTGCCCAAAAGAAGTGACAAATAAATGATTTTTGCTTCAACATGTGAAAGCACTACCTTAACTTAGGCTCATTATCTGAACCGAATGATTGAAGTGGCCATGAAAGCTATTTCACAGTAATGTAGTTATCCGGTATATGGCTGACAAATTTAAATTTTCAAAATTTTAAAGTATATTTTAAAGAATTACCACTTTTTATACTCTTTAAATTTTACAAGTGTGTGTTAAAGGGTGAGCCAAGAGGACTTCATCAATTTTTAAAATATCTTTCTTGATTTATCAACTTTACAGTACTATTTAATTACAATGTTCAAATTGTTAATCATATGTTGACGTACTCAACTATATATGTCTGTTCTTCTCCTAAGTTTTTCTGTTACTTTCAAATTTTAAATCTTGTAAATCCTGTATTTCACAGTAAAACATTCATCTTGGGTTTGCTATACATTGATTTTAAAAGTGTAAGCAGAAGCACAATAACAATGATAATTACAGTTCTAAAATTGTGCAAGTAGTTGATATTGAAATTGCAATGTGGATAGGAGATACGTCCTTATGACACTGAAAGTCTAATGTTCAAATGATACTGTCCTAAGCATCTCATATCTAATGCTTTTACTTTTCTTTTGATTTCATATGTTTTATACATCTTCAGTAACAATTCATATTTGTTATTGTCTCATTTTCTCTGTTCCTTGAAGTTTATGAGAAAATATGGGCTCAATGCAAGTTGGCGTACCGTGAAGTGGACACCAAACAGGGATTTGTGTTGGGGAAGTTGATAACTGGACCTGGTTATTGAGTATCAGCCGGGGGTAGGGTAAGGCAAGAAAGGAGAAATTAACAAGGAAGCCGTATTAGGTGGAAGAAAATGTGGCAGCAAATCCTGCTGTGACAGAGACCTCAGCTGATCTCCCTTAGCAACTCATGAGTTTGGATGCCTGCTGTTTCCCATAATGGTAAACGGTGGGTGTTGGTGTGCGTCACATGGAGGAACACCATAATAGGCAAGGCCACTCTCTTCAACCACGACAGTAGTGGGAGAGAAGCAGAGACCATTCGGGCTGCACATCTTTATACTGCACCACCTACAGAAACTGATGAAATGCAAGCTAATTAGTGCTGAAAGGGGTGACCCAGAGAGAATATAGCAGCATCATGGAGGACCCAAACAGTCCGCAGGATGCTTTCTGTTCTGGGATTCTTCCACAATGTGAGCCTGAATTCATTCTTTTCTTTTTTGCTTCCCTATTAAACTTAATATAAATAATTTCTAAAATGTGCATTGGTTATTTCTGCAGGCCTTACTGTTCTGATGAAAAGTCAATGAACCAACCAGGTTCTTGCTGCAGGCTGCATCTGTTTGCATTTCCTTTCAGTGAAAGACTGAGGATTTCTCTTCCTCCTGGAAACTCTGAAACTTCAAAAGCTATGGTCCATGCTTCAACATAAGCACCACTGCACTGTGTATGTAATATAAAAATGCATATTTCTTTTGCTGGAGTTAATCTTTTCCCTGACATTTACTTCATTATTTCTCACATACATTTTCACAGGTCTTTACATCTGAAATTCATATTGATAAGGTCTAGAAATCTGAGACAGAGGTCAAGGTTGGGGTTCAAATCCCAGCGTGCAGTGAGGGCCCCAGCTCTGGAGCACTCTGAGACTGTGATTGAGACTGGGCATGGTGGTGTGCTCCTGTAATGCCGGCTCTTGGGAGTCTGAAAAACAGGGGAATTGCTACTAGTCCAATCGACATAGTGAGACCCTATACACCCTGTAGACTCTGTTCTAAATACAGAAAAAAAAATATCTGAATCTTCTGTGAGGAGAATCTTCCCTTTTATTGTCTTTCCTTCTGTGTTTTGTTCTTCTCATCTGCTAGGACAATTTTTCAAATTTTGTCTTGCAGATGATTGGGTAGATGCTTAGCAAAGTGAGTTTTATTTTCTACTCCTTAATTGACTTTTAAGTTTCCAGATACGTTTATTTTTAAATACTTTAGTTTGTGTTTCTTCTTAAAATTTTAGTTATTTTTATAGAACAATATCAATTTTATACATGTATTTGTGAAATACATTTCCAAAAACAGTGAAAAGCTAAATTTTATTAATTAACATAAAAAGAAATGTATCTATTTCCTTATTTATAGTTACGTGAAGACAAGATTTCATACTTATTAATTTTGAGGTAAAAACACTTAAAATTTACTGTCAACAATTTTCAAGATATCAACATAGTGTTATTAATACTGAATGATGCAGAGCCGGGCGTGGTGGCGCACGCCTGTAATCCCAGCACTTGGGAGGCTGAGGCAGGAGGATTGGTGCGAGTTGCAGACCAGCCTGGGCTACAAAAGTGAGCTCAGGACCAGCCTCAACTGCATAGCGAGACCCTGTCTCAAAAAGACAAAAAAAAAAAAATACTGAATGATGCAAACTATATTTTCTTCCTTCAATATGGCTTCTACAAGAATGGAATTCATCCAGTGGTGAATGAAACAGTGGTCACCTGGGCTGGGCTGGGAGTCCTTATATGCATTCTGATTGAAAGATGCAAAATTTAAATTAGACAGGAGGAATAAATTCAGAAATCTGTTCCATTATTTGGTGCCTCTCCTGAGTAATTCTCTTGAATATAGTTACATTTTAATGAAGCTATCAGTATTTGTTTTCTCTAAATCTGTACAGCAGGTACTCCATTCTTTATACTATTTCTATCCTTGCTTATTCAACTGTGTGTTTCTGCACTTGGTAATTTTTCCCATATGATTCAATGAATTTGACAATTCTTGACTTGTTATTTTATGAATAAAAGCACATCTAATTTCATCAATATAGGTTGTTTTAATGGTTGTACTCTTCTGGGCCAGGGAGGTAGCTCAGAGGCACAAGGGCCTGCATGACAAGTGCAAAGTCATGAGTTTGAACCCTGGTCCCGAAAAAAAAAAGAAATAAAAAAGTTGTACTCTTCTGTTCCACAGTCTTTCCTCTAGGTTTTATATATATAATAAAATGGGTAAATTTCCCATATGATTCAGTGAATTTGACAATTCTCAAGTTATTTTATGAATAAAAACACAGCTAATTTAATCAGTATAGATTGTTTTAATAGTTGTACTCTTTTGTTCCACAATCCTTTCTCTAGGATACATATACATATATATATATAATATATATATATATATATATAATTTATATATATTATATATAATATATAATACATTATATATATAATATAATATATATTATTTAGTATAGGGTCTCACTATGTAGATCAGACTCATCATGATTCTCCTGTTTTCAGCCTCCCAAGAGGCGAGATTACAGGCACAGGCCACCATGCCCAGTCTCAATTGCCATCTCAGTGCACACCAGGAGCTAGGCTGGCTCAGACTCTGGTACCTGGGGTCGAACCCTAGCCCATGCTCTCTGCCTAAGCAGGTGCTTTAGTCTGCTGAGCTATCTGGCCAGCATCACTTGTATATGTTTTACTCTATGAATGATTTGCATAAAACTATATATGTAAATATATAACATATGCAACAAATAAAAACTATACATGTTGTGTATAATACTTTATGCAATCTTACATAAAAAATTTTGTGCATGTGATATATCCTAAGTATTGTTTTCCTTAATATGTTTGAAACATGATATTCTGTCATGCTTCATAATTAACTATAAGTATATACATATATAAATATGTACTGGTTTGCTCTAGCAAAACTATAAATGTCTCAAAAATTCTCCTTTTGAATTCTCTATTGTCCTCTGCTTCTTTTGTCTTCAATACTTACACAAGTTAGGGTTTTGTCATGTTTTCTGTCACAGCCATTTTCTCTCTTTCCACAACCCCTCCAACTTCTATTTCTCTTTCCAAAGCCCACTACCTGGATCAAGGGACAGCATTCTGATCTGACCAACAAACAGTAATGAAGTCAGACTCACTAATGTACATGCTGAGTGTGCGTTAAATCACATGTACCTATTTTCTCTTTCATTTGCACACGTATGAAAGTGAAGGAGTTGACTGGCGGCTGAGTTTCAGAGGTTCCCTACACATGTTTTAGTATACCTCTAGGTTCTTCATCTATGTGAACATTCTGACAGTGAAAATCTTTTGAGATATAGTTACTTGGACTTTGCGTTCTTCTTTGAGATGTGGAAGTACAGCATGAACACAGTTGTGTAAATTCATTCCCTAACTAGAAATAGTGGTGTGTTAGGCTCAAAGGAACTGAACACATCCCATGGCCTGTAAACTTTAGATCATATTACTGTGCCAATTTAGAAAGAGGTAAGAGTCAATAATGCAAGTACTGAATTAACACCACAGGTACTTGTGGCTGTGTGCATGGTTTGATATTTAATTTGTAGTACCAGGAAAGAAATTTGATGGTGATATTATAGAAAAGCATTATTTCTTTGCTACTTTTTCTTTGCTAAGAGCTCTTACTGTCCAACATCATTGTATCTGTGAGCAGTGAAGCTATTGAGCATTGTTTGAGTAAATAACTGAGGTCTGGGAAATTGCAAATGACCTCAAAGCAGAAAAGTGTGAAGAGACTTGCCAGGGCTTCAGTGTCTGTTACTCTGTTGCTATGGCAACTGTTGTTCACATAACAATAAGACCCATGGTTACCTGTATGTATGGTTGTGTTGAAATGTTGCAGAAAAATTAAGAAAGAATTTGTGTCATCCATTCTCAAGAGACACATTGTATCTAGAAAGCTTAATGCCGTTTTTCTGTTTCTCTTTTGACCATGCAAACTACATACCAATTTGCTTAAATGGTGGATACGCATGCCAAATCTAATTAGCCCTATCTCATAGTCATTAGTCATTTTTATCCATTATTAGCTGACTAGCAATAGCCATTGCATTATTTAGTACAGGAAACTTCAGTAAGTATTCCAATGTCATGTTTATAAGTGGCATTTATTTCTGAGATGTACTATGTGGTACTTCTAAATTCGATGAAATGTTTTGGACTTGAAAACTGGTGATGTGTTTTATGGCATTATCCTCATACTCTTTAAAATTAATTATATAAAAACAATATTCTAGCAGTTGTTGCCAAGATAGAGATAATTATTCCTTGTGATGTTAACTAGCACAGAAAGAGAAACTGGTGTGCAATTTACACAGTGCCCAAGAACCCCAAGGAATTTTGAAAAGAAATAGTAAGCTATCAAAGACAACAAGGAAAATGTGATAAGAGGGAAATATCAGCATATATAAAGGGTATATGGAATGGGAAATTGGTGGCAATAATAAAATTCCATGGTTATTTAACATGAAGCATAGCAGTTTACTCAGCTTATATACTTTGGTTCTTTGTTGTTGTCCAAAATGTTTGTACTACAGTGCAACATTTTGTACTGCAGACTTAAGTACTGATGTAAGTTTGCATCCAAGTTTTTCAAGGATCTTTGAGAATCTGTATAGCAGCAGAGATCTGAATGGGTGTGTCCTGATTGACACCCAGAGCCATTCCATCACTATATATAAAAAAACAAATTAGGGACATTTTCAGTGTCTCTTGTATCTTGCATCCACAGTGCCACTACATACACAGGTCTATCTATGGGACAAGCTAGTTACCTCTTTGTATTATTTCTCCTCACGCACACACATTCTTGTCTCAATGTATTTACGTTCTAGCCCACCAGCTCAGCAGTGCTGTGTGAGAAAGTTGTGTGGCATCTGCGTGGCTCCTTGCTTTACCTTCACACTCTTCCCATTCCGTGGTTGTTGTCATGAATCTGAGTTTGATGACTGAATCATGTTTATTTAAATAAGACAAAAAATGGTTGTTTAGTTCACTTATAAGGAAGACCATGTGCTACATCATTAGAATTGGGCATGCACTGCAGCGTTCTGCCTGTTGCCATGAAGAGAAAGAGAACCAGCTCTTTTATCAGCCAGCTCTTATTCCTGCAGTGTGCTCTTAGGACAGTGAGCTCAGGATTCTGACATAAATTGCCTGAAAGTAACTGCAAGTGTTTATGTTTCAAAAGGTGTCCCTACTTCACATATCTTGTCACACCTTTGGACGTTGACTTGTGCACAGATTCCTGAAAAGGCTTGGCAATGCCCAGAGTAGGAAGAAAAGAAAAAGGATAGGAACTGGCTTGATCTTGTTGAAAACGAATAAGTAGTACAATCAGATGAGCCTGTGTTAAAGGAGAGGAAATCAACCGTGAGTTCTTGTCTCCCTTTTGCCTTCTGCTTGTATACATAAATCAGTTGTTTCTAAAACCTTCAGAGAATCTATCCAGGGGAAGCTTGGAGGATCTCTAGGAAGAAAGAGTAGTAGAGCATAAGTAAAGCGAAGGACTTACATACAACGGTCATCCTCCTTCTTAGAAATTGCATTTGTGTAACAATATGCTTTGGTCTAATACATTTTTCACCTGATTAAAAGACAAATTTGTGACTTTTTAAATAAGTGGTTGATTAATTTCTGTTTTAAGCTTTTTCTTTCTTTCTTTCTTTCTTTCTTTCTTTCTTTCTTTCTTTCTTTCTGTATTTAGGACAGGTTCTACAGGGTCTGTAGGGTCTCACTACATAGATAAGACTCATAGTGATTCTCTTGTTTTCAGCCTCCCAAACGCTGGGATTATATGTGTGCACCACCATGCCCAGTCTCAATGGCCATCTCAGCATACCCTAGAGGCAGGGCAGCACAACTTCAGTTGGTATTTGTAGGAGAAGGGCAAAAGCAGAGAAGATTTCTACATTAGATAAACTGGAATCTTCTTTTCAGGACAGATGGGTCTGTTTGCAGATATAACTATGTCTTTATAGTTTCAGCTTAATACTACTGGCTTTAGCATGGCTGAGTCCATTGACTTTGTGTCTCTCTTCAGGGTTCTGGGACTGGACCTCAGTTCAAAACAATGGCCTCAACAATTTGGGGTAACAACATGAACACGTATTTCCTGAGGCCTGAGCCCCAACTTTCCTCTCTTAAATGCCACTTTAATCTCTTGTATTTCCAATTTATTGCTACTGTTATAGTCTGAACAAACATCATGTATTTTGTAGCCCATCTACATCTTCAAACTAATTTCCACCCCGCCTTTCCACCAAGCATGTACAGTGAGTGGTTAGGATTGCCTGCTATACATGATTTGGAAGAAAAATTTGTGGATTTTCTAAAATATTGGTTCAGATTTAGTTTAAATCTCTGAAAAAATTCAAAGTCCAGCTGCTCACTCATCAGCCAAGTGATATTTGATAAGCAGCCCAAGCTTTTGATGAATTGGAAATAGTAATTATATACAGGACAAAGATGATATAAAATGCATATCTGATTATGTCATTTTCAAGTAAAAAACCAGATGTTTTCTGTTTGTATAAAATAAGTTCTAAAATTCTTGATATTGTTCCCAAGAGCTTGTAAGAGTCACTTATCTATGTCTCTAGCTCCACCCTTGTTATTTACTTTCTCCTTCATTGTCTACCAACAGCACAAAAGATTGAATTTAAATTTCTTAGGCACAAAAGCCATATTTTAGTATAAGACTGCAAATGTGCATTCTCTTCCTCTTTCTTTGGGTTGTGCTCCTACTCCTCTTCCTTTCAGAATTCTGAGGTTTCTCAAAATCGAAAATAAATGGACATTTATTACATAACACTACTATGCTTCCAGTCAAGGAATGATCAATTTTTCTTTTTATGCAATTTCTTATCATTGGAATTTTAGTTAATTTATTACTTATGTAGATATGTCTTTGTTCTTTTCTATCAGGTAAATTTTATTACTTTAAGTTTGTAGTGCAGTGGGGAATATCTGTTGTTCATTCAAAGGCAATACTTGACACAAATTTAGTAATTTCTCTATAAGTAAGTAGGAAATAAATAGATTGAGCTAACATAAAGTAGTTATATGCGTAGTCCAATATTCCATCATAGTAATGGGTTATCATCAGAACTGGCATTCTTGGAAGCTGTTGACAAGCTTTTTACAGCTCAGCATACTAATCTGACTTTACTTTTTATGCCTTGTGGATAGACTTTTCTGCTGGATGGTTAAGGCCAAGTTAAAGGAAGACATATATAAAAAATGCAACTTTGTATCTGACAAGGGGCAGTTAAATCCCCAGAAGAAATATTTGTACCAATAGTGTTTAGAAAAATTGTCATGTCTGTATCTTGTACTCTGAAAAACTATGAAGACAACAATATACATTTCATTAATTATTGTGGTTGTTCTACTAATGTGTTTTGAAACTGTCTCATTGTTATTTCTTATTAAAAGTAATGAAATTATTAAAAAAAGAAAAGAAATGGATTTATAAAGTATCTGTAGTTATTCTGATTCTGTTCTTTGACTTCCAGGGCTTTGTCCCTGTTGTATTTCTAAGGAGCAGAGTTAGTGATAGTCCGTACTAGCTCTACAACTGAAACCTCTAAAAAGTGTGTACCTCCACCACTTGTCTTGTTTTCTGCTGTCATTGTCAAAAAATAATCCTAGACTTTAACTCAGGCACTCTTAGTAATTAGTTGAATGATTCTTACATTTTTGTCCCTAGAGAGATAATTCAGTGGCCTCAAATTCAAATTTTATGAAGGGTGAGAGCAGTGCAATATCTGAAATTATTAGGACCATCTTTACAAAAAGACACATTATAATTGCTATTAGTAACTATTTTACATATTAACACTTTTATAGAATGTATTATTTTTTACAATACTTAATACATTGCATAATACCATGTTTGTCATAGTTGTTCAGAGTGCAGATGCAGGCATGATTTCTTGTCTAGACATCATTAGTACAGATCTTCCTTTTCATTGCACAAAGAAAACGTAGCTATATATTTAGTCCAAGAGTCCATAACAGTAGTGCATTATCAGCTCATCTGGCATTATCAGAAGCTGTTTACTTGAGCCTTTTACAACCCAGCATATTAATATGGCTTTCCTTTTTATACCTTATGGTTAGAGTTTTCTGCTGGATGGTTAAGACCAAGATAAGCAAGATCTATGTTACAAAGAATATGTAACTTTTACATCCGGCATAATCAGTCAGGTCCCCTCAGGGTTTACCTTGGAACTATGTACTGCAGTTTGAACAGCTTTTGTCCCTGTCAGCCATCTGGATGAATCATGACCAATGCTTGACCACTTTGCTCTCTGTGGAATCCTGAGAGAATGTTTTCTATCTAGGAGACTCTCCTTAGGCATACTGTACATCATTGATCACTTTCTTCTGTAGCCTCATAGTGTCCTTGAACAGGAAATTTGGGACTCCACTGAATTATATGCTCTTACAGCACAGTTTCTTTTATGTTCTTTGTTCTCACTAAACTTGAAAGTCTATAGCCAAAATATTGGCTATACTTGCATTCCTTCTTTCTCTCTAATTATTTGAACTGCCTACTTAAGCTAATAACCATCCTGAAGAGAAGCCTAATGACATTATTCCCTATAACTTAGGCACTTGATCTTAACATCACCATCTTTCTGAATATCAAATGCCTTAGACATAACATAAAAATGTATTTACCATCAAGAGTTGATATTCTAAACCTTAAAACCCCTATAAAATGTTAAAAAAGAACAAATACATATTGTTACAGAGATATATTTGAACTTAACCATTTTCCTTGTCTTATATTCTATTACTTCTCTCTCTCTCTCTCTCTCTCTCTCTCTCTCTCTCTCTCTCTCTCTTTCTTTTTAAGCAAACATTTACTTGACAGAGAGTATAGCAATAATCAGTATGACATTAGAAGAAGTAAATAATTAGAAGACCAGAATGATAGGTATTCCAAGCATGGTCTTAATATTGCACATTGTTAGCCTCATTTGCTTAGTTCACAGATATCAGTATACATAGTTAATCAGGGTGTAAATTCTGCAAGTCATCTGCTAAATTCAAAAACCTATTGGAGATTTTAGGACCATTGTCTTAACTATCTTTTGTGTATAAGTGCATGATTTTGTCCCTACCATATTTCCAATTTTTCTTATAGCTTTCTATTCATTGTTTAATCCTTAAATTCTCACTTTCTTTTTAACTATAACTTTTCACTTTTATATCTTCTTTTGAGTCCTTTTATTAGAGAAACTACATGATATTTACACATGTTGGTCTGTTTTATTTCACTTATAAGCACTTGTTCATGTTACATCCACTTATATATGAAGGCTTTGAGTTTGTCATTCTTTATTGCTGAGTAATATTCCACTGTATAAAAAACCACATCTTTTTCAATCACTCTTCAGGTGATGGCCATTTTGTTTGATTCCAAGCTTTGACTCTCACAAATTTTGCTGCTATAAACATAGGTACACAGATATCAGTATGTTACAATGTTTTCAGTTCTTCTGGGAAAATTCTCAGTAGGAGGATAGCTAGATTTAATGGGATTTCCAGTTCTAGTTTTTAAGGAGTCTCCACACTGCTCTCCATAATGTTCACACCAGTCTGCACTCCCACCAGCAGTGGAGAAGTGTTTCTTTTTCCCCACCGCCTCTCCAGCATTTGTTGTTGGTTGATTTTTTTGTGATAGCCATTCTTTCTGGGGTGAGATGGTGTTTATATGTTGTTTTAATTTGCATTTCATGATATGGCATATTTCTCCATATATTTATAGGCTTCTAGTATTTCTTCCTCTGAAAAGTGTGTGTTCATCTCAGATGCCCATTTCTGTTTAGGTCTTTAAATTTTGAGTCCCTAATATTTTTTAGTTCTTTGTAAATTCTAGATAGAATGCTTTTGCTTGAGTTAAGAGTTTTTTCAAAATTTGTGGGTCCTCATTTAACTTTGTGGGTAATTTATTTTGACATACAAAAGCTTCTCAGTAAGATTATGCCCCAGTTTTTTATTCTTTCAGGTATTCCACTTGCAGTTTGATTTTTGTCCATGAACTGCTTGCCTACCCCAATGTCTTCAAGATTTCCTCCAGGTGATTTAGTATTTCTGTTTTAATATTTAGATCTTTTATTCATTTTGACTTTAGTTTAGTACATGATAATAGACCTGAGTCAAGTGTTAGTTTTCGACATGTAGAGAGCCAGTTTTTCCAGCACCGTTTGTTAAAGAGGCTGTCTTTCTTCCTTTTACACGTTTGACCCCTTTGTCAAAGATAACATAGCTGAATGTGTTTGAAGTTGCTTCTGCATCTTCTATTCCATTTCATTGGTCCTCAGGTCTATTTTTTTTTTTTTTTTTTTTTTTTTTTTTTTTTTTTTTTTTTTTTTTTTTTTTTTTTTTTTTTTTTTTTTTTTTTTTTTTTTTTTTGCCAGTATCATGCTGATTTTATCACAGTGGCTTCGTACTATGGTTTTAAGTCAGGAACTATAACGCCTCCAGCCTTGTGTTGTTGCTCCGGGTTGCCTTTGCTATTCTAGGTCTTTTCTTGTTCCAAATAAATTTTAGGAATGGTTTCTCTAGGTCTGTGAGGCATGTTGGTGGAATTTTGATTGGGATGGCACTAAATCTGTATAACAATTCTGGGAGTATGGCCATCTTCACAATGTTGTTTCTTTCTTTCCAGGAGGAGGGAGTATCTTTCCACCTGCTGAAATCCTCTGTGATGTCTTTTTTCAGAGTACTAGAGTTTTGTTTGAATATAACTTTTACCTCATTAGTAAGATTAATTCCTGGGTATGTCATTTTGTGTGGTGCTATTGTAAAGGGTATTGCTTCTCTGATTTCCCTCTCAGTGTGTTCGTTATGTGTGTAGAGGAATGCATTGACTTTTCTGTAATGACATTGTACTCTATTGTGCTATCACTGCCCTATTCAATATAGTTCTGGAATCATTGTCAATAGCCATTAGACAAGAGAGAGAAATCTTATTCGCAGATGACATGATACTCTACTTGGAAGATGCAAAACACTCCACCAAGAAGCTACTTCAATTAATTCATGTATTAACACTTCATAAAACAAAGCAAGATAAAAGCAGCAATTGGACTTTGGCTTGTACCTTAAAATCTGACTTACTTTTATTCTTTCCATTATGGAAGGAGAAATTTTATTTCCAATTTGAAAAAAGTCAAATATATTAAATATGAATTTTGATATAAAAATTAGAGCATTTCATAAAATAATTAAATTTAAATATAAATCCTTAATATTTATTTTTTGTGTTCTCAAATGATGAGCCACCCAAGTACAATAACTAATATTTTTATTAAATATATACTAAGATTGAATTTTCACTAAGCCGTTTTATTAGAATAAATAAGATACCTGTTATATAGCAGAAATTATACACTTATTTACACAATGAGAAAAATGCAGCTATTTCTCCATATTTACAGATTCTGTCAATATGAAGATAAATTTAGCCTACCTTATACTGACCTTTTTCAGAAAACATTATGTACATACTATGTGTAGCCATTTTTCTAATCATTATCCTATAAACATAAACTCTTGACATAGTATTTATGTTGAACTATGTGTTACTAATAACATAAGGATGATTTAAATTATATGGTGGGATTTAAATACTGTTTCATTTTATACCTGGGTCTTCAGCATCAGCTGATGTAGGTATCTGTAAAGGATGTCCATTCCTGCATACTGTATCAGTCCTAGAACACTGGGGGTACCACGCCAGGTGGTCCATGCCAACCACAGAATTAGGTGTGGTGGTGCACGCTTATAATCCCAGCCCTGGGGAGACTGAGATGCTGAGACAGGAGGATCACTATGAGTCCAATCTGTGTAATGGGACTCTATATCATATATATATATATATATATATATATATATATAGAGAGAGAGAGAGAGAGAGAGAGAGAGAAAGAGAGAGAGAGAGAGTTGTATTTAATATTTCTATCTTATATAATTCTACACCATCATTGCTATTGAAAAAGATTATGCAGAATTTTATATATTACAAATTATGTTGTATTTTCTGTGCTTAAGCAATCTTGACTATGAGTATTTTCTTTCAGTCATTCTCCAGTAGCTAAAATGTGCTAATTTAAAAGTGATACCAGTGCTATAATACATGTAAATACAAAATGCTCTCGGGAAGAATTTGTAGTTTGCATTGGTTTAGTTTATATTTGAAGTACAGACCATGAGTTGTTTTACACTTGCAGTTTAACTGTTGTCTTTGTTGTTATCCTGCTAATGATTTTCCTCTTGTACATGTTTGCCACAGAAATTTTGATTTTTTTCATATCCTAACCATTTCTTAGTTATGTTATTTTGCTAATGACTATAATTTCAAGACTCAGTGGATAGATTTTTTCCTACTTCTATGAAGGTACCAAGATATACTAATGTTTTTCAAGGAGTTGTTTAAAATAACCTAAGAGCCTTTGGGTATAGATTTCCTTACATTTTATATCCATTCAAATCAACAAAACATACACATTTAGTTACTGTCTGTGTCTAAATGTACCTCCCCAAAACCTTATGTAGTCTTAGGGCTTTTTCGGAGGGGGCTGAACCTAGAGTATTTAATTCTGGAATTAAGGGTGAGTCCACTGATTGTTTTGGTACTGCCCTTATCCCAGTCATCTGAATGAGATAAAAGAGACAGAAAGATACTGTTGAAGTCTGTTTCTGCTTTCACTGTTCTCTGTCACCATGAAGAGTTGCCCTTCTGCCTTGTTCTACTCTATCTTGGAAGAAGTTGAAAGTGGACTGGAATCTCCAAAAACAGCTATGAAACTCTTTCCCTGTTTAACTGAAAGAATCAGGTCTTTGTTTCAGTAAGGAGGGAAAAGTAACTAATGCACATTTAATAAACATATTCTAATATTCTGTAGAATGAGCGTTTCTAAATGAGCTTGTTTAAAATTAAAAACTTATAATACATTAATACAAATGTAAATATTATTCCAACTTATGACTGAAGGATGAAAAATCTAGAAAGTGAAAGCACTCATTAATCAGGAACATTATGATTTTTTTATTATGTTGCAACCATAAAGAACAAGTACATTGCTCTTAGTTTTGCACACATAACCAACTGAAAATGCACTCTGGTGTCTTGATTGCATTTGTGTCAACTGTGTTAAAATGATTATATATTTTAAAGACAATTCTTAAAAACAAGAGATTTGCATGAAGTCTGTACTCATTAATGCACACTTCTTCTCTTGCAAAACTTAAAGTTCTCCCAAATCTGGGCTCCACTGTTGTTCAGTAGCGGCGATCCTCAGAGGATTCTGGGGTCTCCACTTGGCACCTCCCCCACCTCTATCTTTGCCTCTCACACACCAATACTTCAGTCTTCTTTATCTTCCTAATATTAGATTTCAAATGTGAAAAAATTGCTATTCCTGCATTTCAATCAGAAATGGTAAGATTAGGAATGAACCTAGATGGCTGCATGTCTCAAATAAAAGAGATGCGATCCAGGGAGAATAATATTTTTTTGTGAAAGCAAGGAGTATTCCATATATTTAATTTGTAATGGTATGTGTATGAAAGATTGCATCTTTGATATTGCATGCACTCTACTTTTGTATGCACATTCATATTATTTTACTTGTCTCTTAGGAGTTTAGTGTACATGCACAATGACTAATATGTCGCCTATAGTGTGAGCTGACATTTACGTGGGTAGAAGAGCATACAAATGCTTAGGAAAAGCTAGCAAAGTGTATACTTTTACAAACAGCTAATTAAATATCATTAATGGGGCTATATGTGATCTCAAACTTTCTGTGGACGTTTGTATATTAAAAAAAGTTTTAGTACGTGTTCACATTATCTTTAAAAACTGGAGATAAAATGAGTAAAACAAAGTTTAAAAAGAGGTTTTAGTCAGAATGCTAAATACGTATTCCCTATTTGTTCCCCTGTGGATGCAATTAATGCATACTTCAATCTTCATAGAACCTAGCCCAAATGCAAAGGTCTTTATAATCAGCCTTGCCAAATTGATTTTCACTCAGTCACAACCCTCCTCTCCAGGCGTATTGATTTTCTTATTGTCCCTTAAACATACCTGAACTTTGAACTACTTCCTCCAACACGTTTTTATTTATTCTGTTAAGCCTCTTGAGTTCTGTTACAACTCAGAATATCTTATTTTGCTGAAGCCTCCAAATACATAGGTGGTCCAAGGCTATTGAGCTAAAATCCTTGTTATCTTTGTAAGATTCCTGAAACAATGCCTGTCTTCTCTCACTGCAGTTGCAGTGTTTAAGTTTATTGCTAGAAAGCAGGCATTTATATTGACCACATTTCCTATTGCCAAGTTTATGTCTGTTCATGAGACATCTTGATTCCTCTTTTTTTTTTGGTTCCAAACCCCACTCTTCCTTTCAAATCATACCCTTCCTATTCACAAAACTAAATTTTTGTTTTATTCTCTGCTCTAATTATTTCTTTTTCTTTCCTTCTTTTCTATCCCTGTTTCCTTTTGAAACATTTCTTCCTAATTCACAATAGGTATCATACAATTTTGCTTTTGTTGATATTTTCAGTTTCTCACACGAAAGAGATGATATGCTGTTTCACACATGTTGTCTGATTTATTACATTTGTGATTATCATCTCAAGGTCTCAAGATCAATCCATTTAGTTATAAATGTCTCAATTTTGTCTTTTATGTGGCTCAGTAGCACTCCATGATACATAAAAAAAATTATCCATTCATTGATTGATGGTCATTTGAGTTGCTTCCACGATTTTGCTATTGCAAATTATCCTATTATAAACCTGAGTGTGTATATATTGTTGTGATATTGTGCCTTCAGTTCTTCTGAGAAAATGCCCAGAAGGAATAATTGGATCTCCTGGTACCACTGATCTTAAGGTTTTCGTTTTGGTTTTTTTTTTGTTTTTTTTTTTTTTTCTTTTTTTTCTTTTTAAGAAATCTCCATATTAATTTCCACAGTGGTTGCGCCAGCCTGCACAATCACCAACAGTGGAAAATTCTTTTTACCCGCAGTCCCTCCAGTATTTCTTATTATTAGTTGTTTCCTTAATAGTAGTCACTTTTTTCTGGAATGCAAGGGAATCTCAGCATTGTTTTAATTCTATTTCTTAAATGACCACTGATGTTGAACTTTGTTTTCATATATTTATTGGCCATTTTTACTTTTTCTTTGGAGAAGTGTCCTTAATCTTAGATGCCCATTTTTTGCTGGGTCTTTGAATTGGGAAGATCTGACTGTTTTGAGTTCTTAGGTGGCAAAAATTTTTTCCCACTCTATTGGTTATATTTTCTCTCTGATAATTTTTCTGGGAAGATGCTTTCTGTAGTAAAATGTTTAATGCTTACAATAATATTTCTTGATTGTTTTCTGCTAAAGACCCCTAAGACCCTGAGGCAATGATCATTTTTATGACTATAAAACATTACATATTTTGGAAGCCGAATAAAAATGTCTGGAAACTTTGACTTTAACTAGATAGCTACAGTCCCTCAGTGGATACAGTGCAGTATCTCCTGAACTAGTTGTTGCAACCATTAAAATGCTTGTGCCTTCTTATTAACCATGAAGAGGGATTTCACTACAAGGTATTTTAAGCTTTCTGTCAGCATAAAATTCATTTTGTATTCATTTTTTTCTAAGCAGAATTTCACATAATATTATTCTGGAGAATATCACTGGGGAGATAGCTTCCTGGTCTAAGAACCTACCTGGCAAACACAAGGACGTGGTTTAACCTCTAGCACCACAGGTTGTGCCAACCCTGGGGCACTGGGTCCCCTGTGCTGGCCCCAAAACTGAGCCTGGTGGCACATACCTATAATGCCAGTGCTGGGAAGGCTGGCACAGGGGGATCACTATGAATATGAACTGCACAGTGAGAACCTGTACCAAACGAATAATAAAAATAAATAAATAAGATAAAAAAGAAATAATAAATGAGAATACTCCATAGGCAGTGCCAGTTCATAATATAATTGCATGCTTACCTCTTTCTTCCAAACTGATGATTTCTGAAGACATAGGCCATGTTCTTGTAAACCCTTTTGTCCTTCCAAGTCCTGGAGCAGTCACAGTGTGGTAGTTTGTGAACAACCACCAAACAGGACAAATGACTCCAACCCTGTGTTGTCCTTTGGTGAAGCCATGAAAACAATAATGAAAAGGGAACTGTCGCAGAACCAGACAGTCAAGGCAAACACCCTCTAGGACTTCCAGTCCCTCTGAACATCTCTCAATGATTCTTTGTTCCTGATGCCTGCTTCATGGTTCTTTTACTCGGTCTGGACGAAAGGATCTCAAACTCATGCTTTCTGTGGCTCTCCACTGTGAAAAAGGCTTCAAGAGATAGGATCACTTTAATTCACAGAGTGATCTGCATTTTCCCTCCTTTATTCATAAATTGATGGGAACTTTAGATGTGTCATGTTTTCTTTTAAAGACAAATGCAGGGCAGGTGGATAACAATGCACCTTAGCATTTATTCAATTTCAAAACAAGTGACAAGGAAAAAACTCTTTCCTGAAGTTTTGAGGCACAGAAATACAGGAACTGGCTGCCTATCATCTCTAAGAGCTTTGGGCCATTATTTTTTTTTTGAAGATTTTATGTATTTGTACATAGTGGTACCTCATTTTAAGAATTTAATTTGCTTTACAATTTGGGGAAAGATGGCTGTGTTGGGGAATGTGGCCACAGTCTGTTTTGTCATCTGAAGCAGAAATTGTGAACAAAAGCAAAATTTTGCTTTTATATCAAATAGTTTCCAAACAGAAGCATTTGTGAACTGAAGTATTACTATATTCATACAGTATGTATGTATTTCTATACATACAGTATGTATGTATAGAAGAAATTATTGTTTTCTATTTTTTAATTCCTGCAATGTCAAACCATCTTGTTTTCAGTTTTTTTTTTTTTTTTTTTTTTTTTTTTTTTTTTTTTTTTTTTTTTTTTTTTTTTTTTTTTTTTTTTTTTTTTTTTTTTTTTTTTTTTTTTTTTTTTTTTTTTTTTTTTTTTTTTTTTTTTTTTTTTTTTTTTTTTTTTTTTGTGGAACTGTGCTATTATTTTGCACTTACACTTTTGGCTCCTGATACCCTATTACCGTAGTCACCCTGCTGCAGCACCATGCCCATGTGTCCTATGGTCAGGGAACCTGTAGCAGGAACCTCATCAGAGTGTATGCTAGGAATGAACAATTGCAGAGCTAACTAGAGTCATAGTGATTCAGAATATGGATTTAAGCAAAATTCTGTCCAGTTCCTATTGTCTTAGTTACTTTTCTCTCCTTGCTGGGACAAAATACTCAACACCCCAAATTAAAGGAAAAGAAGATTTATTTGGCTAGTGGTTTGTGGTGGTTTCAGTCCATATCCATGTGGCTCCAAGGCAGGTGACACATTGCAGAGGGGCAGCTGTTCATGGCAGCAGAATACAGAAAAAGCAATGAGAGTTAAAAGGGAAGAGAGAGAGAGCAAACCTCATTCCTTGCCTTACATTGTATGCAGTCTTTCTGCCTCTGAGTGGGTACAGCACTCACACCCAAGATCTCAGCCTTGGACCATGAATCAATCACAGACTCTAGATGACCCCCCATGGGACATGGGGTCATCTAGGCCCAAGCTGTACCAGCGATGCTTATTAAAGTTTGAGAAGCTCTCTTCCTAGTCTTCCTCTTATGTTTCACTATAGGCTTAGTTGTATGACTCATAGAAGTCTATTACAACCAACTTTTTCCTTTCTTCCTGGAGAATAATAGTTTAGGCTTTTTAAAACTTTCTTTTCAGCAAGTCAGTCCATTTAAGACTTACTAAATTATCTTTATTAATTTTTACACAAACCCTAGATCCCTTCTAAAACTCCAAAAGCAAGATTTTTGAACCTGCCTTCCCTGAAATTAAGCAACTAGGACTGAATCCAGGTCGTTCAAGATTCTTTCGACAGGTACTTTATTTTCCATTTTTCCCTCTGTACATGCCTTTCTGCCATATCTCTTTTTTGTGAAAGTAACAATGACTTAAATCTGCTGAACATAGTAGAGGTTTTCAAACTCCACCAGGCTCATTTCTCAGTGCTCTTGAACACTGCTAATTTCCTCCTTGAGATGCTTTATGTCTTTGGTGTCCATGAAATTTTATTTTTAGTTCTACAAAATTTTAGCTGGTTGGTTCTCCTTTCTCCTTCATGTTCCCATTAAATGTGTCATAGCGAGCCTCATTTTTACTTGATCTCTGTACCTTTTCTACAAGTGGTGCTACCTAGTTTCAAAGTTTCCGCTAAATTCAGCACTGTGGCCTCCTTTTATCTATTGCTGGCTTTTCTCCCGAGCTTCAAACTCAGGCTGCTTCCCACATGGTAACTCTCTGTCCATGACAGCTTTCCTCAAACTCATCTTGGCCCCTTCTGTCCTCTGTTACATAGTCCTCAGCTGGGCTAACAGAGCCAAGCAGTCTTTCTCTTCCTTCCTTTATCAGGTACCTTCATTTATTCTTTGAGTTCCACTAGTTCTTCTGCTTTAATAACTCATATCTCTCCTGTGTCTTTTATCACATTGTTACCAACTTAGCTCATTTCTTACTTTTGCTGGAACAATTCTCCAGTACTAAGTGTGCTTGATCCTCCCCTGCAGAGTTCTTTCTCATTAGCCTTTCTTGCTACTTTCTCATTGAAATCCTTCACTGCTTCACTCCCTCGCATCGCTGTCACCACAATACGTTTCTTTCTGCAGGACCAGCATCAGTGAGGAGCAAGGCCCTGGAGACCACCACTGTGGGAAATGGCAGGAAAGTGGCTTAGTCCAATCAGTTGTAGCTTCTCAGGCAGCACTGCCCCCAAGGAGCTATGAGAACAGATAAAAAGAGAAAAATTAAAATTTAATAGTGATGAGTAGCAAAAATAACAAAGCTGAAAGTAACAGCACCCTGAAAATGAAAGGGTTTGTGAAATAAAGTTCAAGTTGATTACAGGTGGCAAAAGAATTTGTAAAGTATGTTATGAGTTCCTACCTTAACTTTCAGCTAGTAACACTTAAAACCCCTTCTATCCCCATTGGATGAAGTTAGAAATTCCCTTTTGCAGACCTCTCGACTCAGAGTTTTTAAATATGTTAAAGTTTAGATCAATGGGGTAGATTAATGGGGTAGCATAAGGAAAAGGACATTGTTCCAGAAGTTGCTAAAGATTCTAAGAGATAAACAGAGTGAAATCTCACTGTTAACATTTTCTGAGCCAAAGGTATGGGTTGTAACTAGTTGGGAGCTCCTTTAAAATACCTAGTACCAACATTGAATCTCATGGAACCAACAATCTAAGATCCTCCTGGAGAAGAATGGGCCAGGGAGGCCTGGCCAGATCAAAGTCCTGAATTTGATCTCTGGTACAAAAAAAGAAAAAGAAAGGAAAGAGAAGAGAGAAGAATGTGCACATGGTATGTATATGGAAAAATATTATGGCAATTGCTTGATTTAATAGTTGTAATTAATTACTGCAATAACTTCCACTACTGGGAGTTGGGCTGCCTAGGCTTGCTCTCATCTTGAACAGTTGGATGTCCCAGGACCAGCAAGCCATGTTTGCTGGACCCATACTGAATAACCACAAGCTACTTCCTATATCCTTCCTGCGTGGAACAAATTCTTACCAGGGTAGGAATGTGTGATCAACTGAGGAATCTCATTCATGTAAGGACTTACAAGGCTCTCTGAATTAGTAAGAGAAGTGGCAGAAATTCCATACCTCTGGCCTAGTATGCCCTCCGGATGAGGAACCGTAATGTCAATTCCATGTTTGCAAAGACTACCATTCAGCAGACTCTAAATTTATTAATATCTGAACTTATCATTTGTGCTGATATTTGGTACTAGATATTTCTCTTGAGGGAAAAAAGATAAAAAATGTAGAATATGTGTTGAAACCATATAAATGAGTATGTCTTTAGAACAAAGAGGGTTTATGGTGTGATGATGTTCATATGTTTAACATAAGATGCATGAATCAAAGATGTAATATCACTAGTTGACATTTGATGAATTGGACATTATATAACCATGGTCTAGATGACAAATAGAGGCATTTGTATGTAAACTTGGAATTTCTCATCTGACTACTTGTATTTGTTATAGTCATTTTATTTTAGTAAACTGTTAAGTACTCACAAGTATTTAAATTGCCTCATTAAACCAAACACTCTTTCCATATGGGTGGATTGCAGGACAGATTCAAACTAAAGTCCAAGTCAGGGGTGCTAAGAGCCTCACTTAATCACATTTTCACTCAAACAAAGACAAATATATACTACATTTTTTGATTATCTCAAATAAAGAAACTAGTAAACAAGGACTAGTGCTTTATTTTGCTTTCCTTATGCAAAAATAAATTTATCCTTTAAAAATAATATTTATAGATAATCCTTCAAAAGAATAGCTTACCAAGAACCTTTGTTTTTGGGGAACTTTTCATTAAGGAGATGAACTATCATCTAGTACTTTCTAGTCTTCAGGAGCTGTTATCATGGGCATTTAGATGTGTTTTGTCCTTCAAACTATTTAAGAACTCGCTAGTTATTATCAGTAGAGGAAAACTGGGTAACACATGAGAGTAACAGCAACAGAGTTCCTTAGGGCAAAAGTTTTATTAGAGACTGTGGGCTCTTATATAAAACTTACTTTACACATAGGGGGGCAGCTCTCAGAAGACAAATCAGCTGCTCACAGAAACACAGCTTTTAATCGGGAAAATGAGACTTTGCTTACTCCAGGATTCAAACTGTTTCCATTATTGCCAGCAGCAGTCATTAAGACACATGAAAATCACTTTGGACACAAGTAAACTAAGCCACACTTATATTTTTACTACAGTAAGTCTGACTGAAAAGGTATCTGCTGTTGTGTAATTGTCCCACATGCCTAGTACTGTGTTCTACCACACACAATGATCAAATGATACTTGTTGGGTGGAATGCGGTATTCAGGAATACTCATCTACTCCCAGGAAGTGTTTTGTGTCAAGGTTAATAGACAACTGATTATGATCAATTGTTTTATTTTGTTTTTTAAAATTTATTTGATATAAGGTCTTGCTATGCAGTTCAGACATACAGTGATTTTCCCGTCTCAGCTTCTGAAGCTCTAAGATTACAGGCATGCATCACTATAGCTGGCTTCTGGCTGCCACAACATGCCCAGGATGCCGGGGTGGTTCAGCCTACAGTACTGGGCATTGAGCTAAGGACCTTGCCATTGACATGAAGGCACTTATGCCACCGAGCTATATCTCCAGCCCTATGATTTCTTTTTTAATCTTTTTGAGACAAGGTCTTGCTATGCAGTTCAGGCTAAACTGGAACTCACTTTGGTAGCCCAAGCTTGTCTTGAACTCACACTGGTCCTCCTGATTCAGCCTCCCAAGTGCTGGGATTACAGGTGCACATCACCATGCCCTACTCCTATAATCAATTCTTAAAAGAAAATAAAATTATTCTCTGAAAACACATGCAATAAAGATGAAAATTGTATTTTTTTGTTTGTTTCTGAATGTATTGATTTTATATAGAATTAAACAGCCAGGGAACTACAAACAAGGTTAGGAAAAAATTCTTCATGAGATATGATAACAATAATAATTTTCTGATGCACTGATTTAATGAAAATTTATAGAAATCCCTTTTAATAAACAAGCGATCTACAGTTTTATGACTGAGTACTCAACAAAACATTCCTGAATAAGTAGATAACTTTCACTATACATTGTACTATCCAGTGTTCCTCAGATAAATGCAAGTATTTGCACCCTGTACTGAGTAGATGAATATGATATCTAGATGTGCCTGCTTCTCACTAAGTGACTGCCTCATTGGTGCACATATGTCACCTAATCCTTGGTGCACCTCCCAAAGAGAAAATGGACAGAGTAAGCATCAGTGTTATGATCTGAATCTAACATGTGCCTAGAAAGTCTCATGTGATTGGAGGTGGGGCTTTTGGATGGCGATTGAACCCCACAGGGGCTACATCACCACAGATGAAAGCACAGGTCAACGCGCAGCTGAGTGTCCTGCTAGGAGGTGAGGCCTGGACACAGGGACTGTGACCTGGAAGGGTGCATGCTTGCCCCTTCTCTCTGCTGCTTCCTTCTCTCTCTGCTCCCTGAGGTATATGACACGAGCTGCTGCCTCTGCCTACCTTCTGCTACACCTTTCCTGCTTTCTAGCTGAGTGACTTGGTTCTGTATTGTCTAATAACCATGATCTAAAATAAACTTCTTCCTTAAGATGTGGGTGTCAATATTCTGTCCCAATAATGAATGAAGTGACTAAGACAGAGGTTACATAAGTTGAGTGATGACATGACCATGCTAAGGTGAGAATTTAACTACTGTGTATAATCCCAAACTCTTACCGCCTTTCCTTCCACCATGCTATTCAAATAACTCAAAATATAAGTCAGGCACAGTGATACAAATAGGGCCTTCACCAAAGAGCATCAGAGGAATACTCTAATGAATAATAAAATATTTACAATATCAGCAGGGTCAAGGATAAGTGCATTTTTGGAAAAAATGACTGGAAGGAAACACCACAACGAGAACATCGGTTATATTACATTATGTTACATTTTGCTATTTTAGTAATGGAAATTTTTAAATTCATCATAAAGCAGGATAAGTGCATTTTAGTGCAGGACAATACATCAGATTACTGAAGAATCCTGGGAGGGGAGCAGCCTGATGCCACAGTGTAGGCTGAGCAGGGGAGAATTCCCCACACTGCTGCTCCATTAGAGTCCAAGGGATGTGACATCAAAACAACTTATGAAGTGCACTTTTCTTTTATACCCTGGTTGGAAACTGCAGTTGTCGATAAAGAAGTCTAAAGAAGAGAAGGGAGGTAACCTTCCACCTCCTTCACAATAGAGGGGATCTAAGTAGGAGCCACATGAATTGGAAAGGCAGGATGTTGGTTGTGGGAGATGAAGGGCCAGACCGTTTGGCAGGTAAACCCAACGTGCTGTAGAAGGAAATGGTTCCACTTCTTTAGGGTTCTATCATTTATGGGTCTTCTAAAGAGGAGCATATGAAATTTTGCATATCTTCCTACATACATATAGCTTCTTCCTAAAATTTCGAACATGCACTGCAATCCAAGGATTGTGAAAAATAGAACAGAATGTTCTAGGAAGCTTTTACTTTTTCATCTTGTGTAACTTTTACTCCTTTGTCCCTTCCTTCCTTCTTTTTTCCTGTTTTGTTCCTTTCCTCCTTCCTGTCCACCTTCTTTTTTTCTTTCTTCCTTCTTTACTTCCACACGTATGAATCCAGCATGAATCCCCCATCTGTACCCTGGTTAGTTTTGCACATCTGTTTGTTTTGTGGAATATCCTAGTTGTACACTTCCTTATTGGTAGCATCCAAACCATCTGTTGTGCTAAAAGAAAAACACGCTTCATGTTTTGTTTTCAATGATCAATGCTGAGTGAAAGTCTCACTCGTATGAGGGTACTACTTCCTGCCATCGTAGCTAGAATGGCCCATCCTTTAGAACACACTTCACGACTTAAAATGGAACATTTGAAAGCTTGGTGAAATAATTTCTAGTCTCCAGAGCAAAGAAAATTTGTTCTTTCCTCCTGCAGAGACTGACCTGAAGGGTAAATTGGGGCCTTTTGGTTTTCTAAATATGAGTGGTGGTATCAAACCTTCAACTTGACCCAGGACATAATGTATGAATCTTTGAACCTGACTGTTCAATTTATGTTTTACATTTAATTCTATAGTACTTTAAAAAGGGCCCCCTGGATTCCATGTCAAGGATGAAAGTAAGTATGCCATGTTTGTCCTTATGCCAAGTGAGTATGTGGAAAGGTAGCTACCAAGAACTTGTCTTAAGTCTGTCTTCATAGAGTTTTTAGGCAGCAAGATGTGCTGATTTTGCCTCCTGCTGACATTCAGAATCTTCCACCAGGAAATCTTTTTGAGAAACAAGAGGCAGAGCACTTAGGCAAAGTGACTGCTTTAATTATTTATTTTTAAGAAGTGGAAGCATCTGGGAAGAGAAAAGTTGTGTTGTGTTTGTGAGGACTCCATCATTCAACAAACTTTAGCTCAGAAAGTAGCAGCTAACTGATTTTTTTTCTTGAAAGAAAAATATGTGGATATAAATCACAATGCAGCAACAATTACACATCCCCAGATTCCTCTAAGCATGGATAAGTGTTTTAGATTTTCCATTAGAGAAAATACATTTCAGCCTATGGACCAAAGCATGTACCTGTGTGATCCCTTTCCATATTCCTGGGTGGTGCGGTTTTGCTGTCAAGATATTTGAAACTAATAACAATGTTTTTCTAGCCTTGGTGTTATTCTCACAATATTTCAGGGACATATCAACTGGGTAGAGGAGTAACTACAAGCCATCATATTTCAAAAAGTATTCTCCTTCCATGGTCATGTACATGTTCTCAAGAGACAACCTTAGACATTTAGTCAGAACCAATGTATTTTTATGTCATGACCTATTCTGACAAAGGTGGTTAGCTCAGCCCCTGGGTCAAAGGGGAATAAAGGGAAAGTACATTAAGCAATATAAATAAAATAAAGCAAAAATAAAACAAAGGGCTAGATGGCAAAACCAGAAAACAACATAAAGAATTACAGACCAAAAAATAAGAAAACGTTTACTTGAGAAAACAAAATTATTCTGTATGATAAATAAGCTTTGGGGATATAACACAGAAATTTGATGCTAAGTCATAATTTGACCTAATTCCTAATATTTAAAGTCCACAATGAGAGCCGACCAGATAGCTCAGTGAGTTGAAGTGCCTGCTTAGGTAGACACAGGGCCTGGGGTTTCCATCCCTCAGCATGCTGTGTCAGCCCTGCCCTGGAGGCCTGCTGAGACAGTGATTGAGACTGGGCATGGTGGCACTCCTGTAATCCCAGCACTTGGGAGGCCCAAAGCAGGAGGGTCATTATGAGTCTGATCTTTGTAATGAGACCCTATAGATTCTGTACTAAATACACGCAAAAATAAGTAAACATAAAATAAAATTCACAGTAAAAGATGTAGTAGAATAATTTTAGAAAACTGTCTATGCAGAGTAGTTTTAAAAATCTTTTAAATGTAAAACCTATAGACTTAGAATAAGGCTGTCTGAGTCTCCTTTGTCTTGTTGCTGACCCAAAATATCTAATACCCAAATTTAAAAGGGTAAGTAAGCTTTATATAGCTCACAATTTGTTGAGGTTTCAGTCGGTAATTGCTGGTTCTATGACAGTGTTGCATATGGTAGAGGGGTAATAGTTCATGGAAGTAGAAGACAGCAAAAAGAAGTGCAAAAGTTGGGGGAGAAAGCCTGTTTCTGCCCTTTACATATTGTATCTGGACTATTGGTGTTAGGGTGGTGTCAAACCAATCAGTGGACTGACTTAGAAGTCACATGCCCTTAATCTCAGGAACATGCAGTCTAGATTAGCCAACTTTGAGAAAGCCGAATACTGCATGAAGTTTTGCGGGACATATCCAGATACAAACCATATCAAAGGCATTTCTCCTACATGAACTAGTTGTTATTCTATTTAGTTTTGAAGTTTAGTTATCTTGGTTTCTTTATAACTAAGGGTAAAGGTAGAGGTGGTGGCTACTCATTAAAAGGTGTAGGTGATTTCACTCTTGCTTAACAGGGCAGTTTTACAGCACTTAACAACAAACCATGTACTAGTTCGTGTGGGAGAGAGGGAGGCCTGGTGGGACATGGACATTATCTGGGCTGAGGGAAAGCAAACTCAACGGGTGTATCTCATATCACCTTCACGTGTGAAGTGCATCTATTTGGTGCTTTGGTTTTTTGATAAAGTAAACACTTAGAGCTTTCAGGAGTGCAGAAAAGAATTCTACGCCTGGTTAGTGATTTGAGCTGCTCTAACACATCTATTTGTATGAATTATCTGCCAGGGAAATAGGGCATCTGAGCAGCTATATGTGTAGCCACGAAGAAACCTAGTCTCTTAGCAAACAGGCTGGAGGGAGCAGTGTGGGATATAGTGAAACCAAAGCTACACAACTCCCCACTCTGAAAAGGCTATGAACCTAGAAAGAGAAGTACTATTCTTTCTGAGTTTTTGACCATGATCAGTACCAAAACATTTCTAAAGCCAGGGGTCGTGAAGCCAGTAAGATGTCAAACTCTGGTAAAGATGATTCTGACTACTGTTTGAGAACATGATTACATTCATAGTTAGCTTCCAACAGAAGACAGAACCTTTTGTTCAATGCAAGCAATAGCTAAGAATTTGACTGGATTCCAACAAAGGAGGACTACCAAGGAACAGAAGAGCTGCACAGGTACATAATAGTGAGAATAAAGAAAGTTGTGAGGCAGGGACTATATAAACAACTATGTTTCAACCACCACATCTACAGAGCAAGACTACTCAAAATTTCTTCAATTCTGACATAAGCTGCCAAGACTTCCTACAGTGTAACATATGGCTAGGTCAGCCTTACATAGAGAAATGAAACTTACCAACATGAGTTACAGATGTTCAGAGCTTGAGGAGGGAAAATAAAGGATGTAATATAAGGATTGGAGCAGGATTTGTATACATTACAGTGCACTGTTATATCTTATGAAACTTGAACCAGCCAAATTATTCTAACTTGCACAAATACCTGTATTAGTTTATTTGTCCTGCATGTCAGGGGTTAGAAGGGCTATCGAGGGGAAAAAGAGAAAAACTTTTCAATTGTATTTTATCAATCTATTGAACACATTGCTGTATTTTAATCTGTGATGAATGGTGGAAAATAGCACTTTGCTGATCAGAGGTTCATAGGATATTTGGTGATACGACTTAATTCTATGGAGATGAAATGACAAATCATGTGTTTTCCCAAGAGCAGCATTATAAAGCTTCCTGCCTGGTGTTTAAAATTAATTGTGTATTATATTGGTTAAAGAGTAGCATTTTGAAAGTAAAATTAAGGCTGATTTGCATTTGCATGGAAGTAGTGGTAATGCATTTAATAGGAATAGTTTTTCTTTTCCTTTTGAACACATTTACATTAGGTTATATTAACTTGAAGCTTTCTTCAACTTTATTTTAAAGGATAATATAAACATAGATATAATTACTCATAAGGAAAATAAATTTTTGAGCTGTATACTTTGTGTAGGAAAACAAAACACAAATACAGGCATGCAATAATATATTAAATGTAATATAGTGATCCAATTTTTTAACATATAATTTTTAAAAGCACTGAGAAACATTACATGTTATTCTTAACATTTACATCTAGAATGGCTTTGGTAGATGCTTTCAGAATCCTTCCCTAATACCTGTTCGTTAAGATTTAAGCTCCATAAATTTGTTGCATTATGACATTTAATTTATGTGTATTTCCTTGATTTACAATCTGTAGTAAATTCTTATCACTAGGATTTGAACAAAATGTCTTTAAAATTATCAATAATTTCCAGGCAGTAGACAAAAATGAATTCCATGTCGATGGTAAAGGAAAATAAATTGTTAATGCAGTGCATACAGAATTGTCAACTAAATAAGTCAAGTTCCTCCTCCAAATAAGTTTGAAAGTAATCTTCTTTCTAGATAATTCTACTTTCCAACAGGGTGTTTGTAAAGAAATTTTTCATAGCAGGTAAAGAGTGCAACTGTTCCAGTAACTGTAACAAGGAAGTTAGAGATACATGCAAAATGAACAGGATTGCCATCTTATTTAATTTGCATTCTATTACATTATCTTTGAAAATGGACTCAGGGACCTCAGTAAGTATTAGTACTTACTCATTCTGAGTACTTGGAGTGTGGAAGCAGAGAAATCACAGTCCTTGAACCATGGAATTTGTATTGCATATTAAGAAGAAATATTAGTTACCTAAGTGAAAACTATTTTGCCATTACAGAACTTGTGCTGTGAACTGCAATCAGAGGTAAAAATGTTAAGGAAGTTCATAGATTTTGTTTTCAGCTTTGAAGTTATTTAGTATACATCATCAATGGGCCCTTCAAATACACAATTAATCTCCTCTTTGCTCCTTCCTTCATCTTCCTACTCCCTAAAAGGATTTACATTTTAAAATGTCAGGCAAATACTGTGAAGACAGTGAAATATATAATTAAGGGCATGGTTGTAAATCTAATCATAATCATCTAAAAATTGGTTATAAATGGACATTTTGGGCTGAGTGCAAAAGTTTAATAAATTAAAGTCTGTCAAGCAAGAGAAATGATTGAGTTTCCAAGAGAGCCAAGGGTGAAATGGCAAGCAGAGTGAAGGAGGTTTTCTGATTCACCCAGGGTTCTACCTTAATAGTCTCAGACTGAGGGTGAAGATAATAGAAATAGAGAGAGAGAGAGAGAGAGAGAGAGAGAGAGAGAGAGAGAGAGAGAGAGAGACCTTGAGACTGTTTTGTTGCGAGACAATTTGATGATACTGTATTATTCGTAGTTGGGTCCATTGTCTTTGTGGATTTGCTCCATCAACTGAATCTAAAGTGAGCTTATTAGCTGGGCGTGGTGGCTCACGCCTGTAATCCCAGCACTCGGGAGGCTGAGGCAGGAGGATTGGTGCAAGTTTGAGACCAGCCTGGGCTACAAAAGTGAGCTCAGGACCAGCCTCAACTGCATAGCGAGACCCTGTTTCAAAAAGACAAGAAAAAATAAAATAAAATAAAGTGAGCTTATTTGTCCCAGAACAGTAGTTGTATGAGAGAAGGACAGAGCTGTAGAATGTCAGATCTCTTTGAAAGGAGCACCACATCTATGCATCATGATACTGATTCACTAAAAGTCCTCAAGTTCTGCATAAACTGCTACAAATAGAATAAAGAACCTCATATCCATCTATCTGAACCTGGATCTATCATATAGATGTATGGAAAACTGGGCTTTGCACACAGTGGGCTTGGAAGTGACTGGGAACAATGGGAAAATTATATTAGCAATGGTTGTCAAGTGTTTTTGGTTTTTTGGTACATCATTCTGAGTGCCTGGGGTGTGCAAGCAGAGAAATCAAAGTCCTTGAACCATGAAATTTGAATTACATAGAGAGAAGAATGGTGATATGCAAATAAGTGAATTGAAAACACATTACAGGTGGTGGTAGGATATTCAAAAATTGTAAACTAGAGAGCCATAGTTCAGACCATAAACGTCTTTCAAGAGCCCACGTGCTGTAGGCTGTCCTCAGAGTGGCAATGTCACAAGGTGGTGAAAGCTTTCAGAGCAGGACATAATGGGAAGTGTAAGGGTCCACAAGGTGTGCTGCCAAAGGAGACTGTGAGACTCCAGGCTCTTCTCGATTTGGATCTCAGCCAAGGAGTGATTGCCTTGGTTTCACAATATTCTACCCCCGTGATGTGCTGTAACAGACCCAAAGCAACAGGGCCGCTTGACTAACTGCCAGAAAGGTGAAGCAAAATGCCCCTTTCCTCATACTGTGTTGATTACTTCAGGCGTTTGTTGCAATAACGTGATTGTGCCCAACACAAGGCTTGGGAGGGTAGAGAGTAACCAGAATGCCATTTGAGAGGTGACTAGGAAAGATCCGGGCACAGAGACAATTCCTAGGGATTTGAGAATGGGAACAATGAACCATCTGAATTTTGCAGAAAAGTATGTTCCTAACAAAGGAGTCAGCGGGCATGTTCTGAGTTTCTGTTAAAGACCAGAAAGGCGTTCAGCGAAGTTGTGGGGCTGTGGGAAGGGATGGCTGTCAGGACATAGTTGCTCTCGCTGGTGATAACAAAGGGAGAGATCAGTGGGAACATGTTAGAATACTGAAGAAGTGTTTCTTTCTCTTGGAGACAAGCAGACACTGGATATTTTTTTTGAGTGGAATGATGTAATCTGTTTTCTCTTCTAACTAGCTTGTGTTTGGTCCCTAAAAGAAAATAGAAAGAAAGCAAGGGTGTGGGTAGAGAGAGCCACAGCTGCTTACAACCACCTAGATAAAGATGCTTGAGCTGCAAACAGCTTTCTAAAGTAGAACTAAGAAAAAGTGAAAATCTATCCTGAAATGAGAGTCACTGATGATAACTGAAAAATTAAAAGTGACATATGAGAGGAGAGGAAGGAAGGCTTAGAGGGAAGTGACACACGACTGTACATTTTTCATTCCAACCAAATTTTTTAATTTTACCAAAATTTTGTAGGTTCCAGCAGGAATGGAAACTACTGGATAACATGAAGAAGACAGGGATATTTGGTGAAATGGATAAAGTCTTTAAATCACATGGAAATATTTTTTCCATCTACACATAGAGAGGGAGTGTTGTGCGCAGGACAAAGTGTGTGGTTTTCAACAATCTTGGTTAATTTTCATAGCTCCTTCCCGACAGTAACATAAATTGAGAGACAAATATTTTCTTCAGCTTCTTTTGAGAGCATTTTAATATCAGAGTATGAAGATTTAGAAAAACAAGGAAATATTTAGTAAATGCCTACATCCCAGACACTATACTTACTACTCACTATATACATTCTTAGTTAAATTTGTGAGCACATTTTTGAGATCGAGATTTGTAGTTTTATTTTAGAAAACAGTGAGACCAAGAAAATAGCATATATAGCTTGGCAAAATTAGTGCTAGATGTTGGGCTTATACATAGTCATTTCTGTCTGAAGAAGTTGAAAAGGTGCCTCCTGAGATGTTGATATTAGATGAGGTACCTAAAATTTTACAATAACTTACTTGAATGAATAGTATCTGGAAAGTGATACATGAAATTTTGAAAATAAGAAGTATACATTTATAAATTTTATGAGGATATGGCACACTATTGTATGTAAGTATATTCTATATTGCCACTTAACATCCTTTTAATACCTAAAATATGCAAAAGTTGTGTACTCTGTTGTTAAATAAGATACAGTTCTTTTTCTTGAGAATCTTCTACCATACAGAAGAAATCAGATAATAGCACACAGTTTCTGCTTTAGAGGCTACACTTCTATTGCCTGTTTAATATTCATCAAGTTTCTATGATCCTGGGCTTCATAAAAATCATTCCCTGCTTTCTGAAGTCATCAATTAATCAAGTGTAGCCACAAAGGGACTCAAGAAAAGTTGGAGGAAAACTGAATTCTGGAATTCAGGAAAACCTCTGCTAGGCAAAGCTCAAAGTCCAAAGCATAGAAAAAGAAATCAGAAGACAAGATCAAAGGAATGAGTTTTAACCTGAGCCCAAATCAGCTCTAGGAAGTGTGCCCGGAAGAAGTCAACACTGTTGGTGTAAATAGAAGCAGATCAAGTTTGGAAATTCAGACACAAGGCTTTAACCATTCCAAAGAGGAGATTCATTCTTGCTTTGAAACTTTAAAACTGAAAAGCAGAGATGAGTGTTGTAGTGTTCAGAAGCTCCCAAGAGAGTCGGCTGAGTGGGCCAACCTCTGCGCAGTTCAGTATTTCTTCAACTGCTCTGGAGAGGTTTTTCTGTGTTGGACATAGACAGGGGAACTATTCCTGGTTATCCTCATTTTTGCCAAGGAGGAAAATATAAAGTTACAGTTTGACAGTTCATTACAGCCCTTGAGATTCTCTGACCTACATTAGCTTCTTTTTGAAAGTAGCCTAAATCTGAGGACTGTTTTTATCCCCAAAGAGGAGCTTCTCACCCTTGTGTTGGTGGGAGATGGCCTAAGTCTGAGTAGTTTCCTGGATTTGGGGACTAGGTCCTAGAGTTAAAGTTTATAAGAGAGAAAGGTGATTTTTACTTGCTTGTTGCTTATCAAAACTTAATATTGAGCTTTGTAAATTTGATCTTTGGTATTGTGGAGGTGCTAAGTCTCTTTCTTTTCCTTTGTAGATTTACCTACCTTAGGCCTTTCCTGATCCTGCAAAGATATTTTAGCTCAATTTCCATTGTTATAACATATACTTAGGGTAGATCAACTTAAAAAAAGAAAAGGTTTGCTTGGGCTCAATGTTTCAGAGTTCCAAGCCTCGTGTGCTTGCCTCTGTTGCTTTGGGCCTGTGGTGATGCTGGGATCATGTGGCCAAGAAGTTTTATTTACTTCATGATAGCCAAAAAGCAAAAGCAAGGAAAAGTGAGATCACAGCCAGCCTGCTTATTTCCTCCAAGGAAGACCACCCATGAGCTAACTTCCTTCCACTGGCTCTTATTTCATAAACGTTCCACCATTTCTAGACAGTACCTTGGGCCTGAGACCATGCCTTCAACCTCTAGGCTGTTGGAGTACATTCCCACACAAATTAAAGCACAAGAACAGTAGGCCCCAATTGCCAGCAGGGATGAAAAGTGCCATGAGGCTGCTGGAGTGGCCCTGGGTAAAGCAGAATAACAAGTGACAGGGAGAGTGTTTCATTTGCATCCTTTTTTTTTTTTTTTTGTCTTTGTGAGACAGGGTCTCACCATGCAGTTCAGGCTGGTCTTCAGCTCACTTTTTTAGCCCAGGCTGGTCTTGAACTTGCGCTGATTCTCCTGCCTCAGCCTCCCAAGTGCTGGGATTACAGGTGTGTGCCACCATGCCTGGCTGCATCCTTTGTTATAGACCAGCAATGGTGAAATGTTGTCAGACCAAATGTCCAAACTGCAACCCCCAGCCAAGTTCTTTATCCCACAATACAATCACAGAAGTCATAACTGAATATTGGTGCTTGGCTACTGGGTGATTGCACGCCTAGCCAGAGAATGCTATGTGTACACACTGAGGCACCTATGTTCTCTAGTTACCATCACTGTTATTGAACCCAGTAGCCAATGGCTAGGCACATAAACTATACAGGCTGGGCCTGAGGCATTAATTAGGATAATAAAGAAAATATATAAGCATCAGGAATAAATGGTTTACTATGACTTAAAACAACAATAACACTAGTATTTCACAAGTTCTGGAGATCTTCATGGTGTAGGATGCCTGGGTAGAACAAACCCAATGAAAAAGAAAGCTTGCAAGACTTATAAAATGTGAAGAAAAAGGAAATGACACAGAATGAATGGGTTTGATAAGCTGATGGGTCCCTATTCTAGATGTAGAATAATTTCCACAAAGCTATGCATTCAGTTATGTACAATCACATGCAGTTAATGGCAAAAGCAAAGCAAAGTCTAATGTACCAGGATTCTCAGTACACGAGATGTTGTGCAGAGTATAACAAATAACCCTGATGAGCATTGCCACTCCTTAGCAGAGATTGGTTCTCTGGATGTCAGAACAGTTATAACAGCATGAGGGAGAGTGGCACCATGGTATTTATTAGAGAGGTACTTACCCTACCTCTTTGGATTTGTCAGTGTTCCCCACCATATGTTCTTATCATACAACCCTCCCAATCAGAGCATGTCTCAGATACAGTTTCTACCAATTGCTAGATCACTTCGGCCTAGTCTGTTTTTCCGTACTCCGGTAGCCCACCCATTTCACATGGTATCAAAGTAGTGAGAAAATGTGTAACCCTTCCAGTTGAGATCCATTACGTTGTCAGACAACACTGAAAGCCACGTGCAACGCAGGGGAGCATTTCCTCTGTTTATTTTTCAGTATTAAGGGCAATGACACCTTTAAACATAAACTACTTGGCTTACTCAGGTACTTGCAGCAAGGTGAGACAGCTTTGATTTACTTTATACACATATCCATTACCACCACATAATTTCCTGGCACTGACACTGAGCTATTTTCTTAAAAAATATAAATACAAAGGAATTAAACACTACTACACAGGGAGAAACGTGCTTTACAATGAATCATTCTAGCTCGTTCTTCAGTTTTAAGTGTGACTAACTTACCCTGTCTGGAATTTCTCTTTGAATGTTGTCTTGCTGTGAAGTGCATCTTATTATTTAGACTATTCTCATTTAAAGAAATGGCCTGTCCCCATGCACAGGGGCTGCTGTTTAGGTCTACAGTGTCCTTCCTAAGCCTCATATATTCAGAGATGGGACTCTTGGAAGATGATCGGATTGTAAGGGCTCTGTAGTTGATTGGCTTCTAGTAGGAGGACTCCTGTCAGAAGAAATGAACCTTTGGGGCTGAGACTACCCTGGGCACCCCTCTTCACCTCTCTGCTTTTTGCCCTCAGTGATATGTGTAGTTTTCTTTAACGGACTCTTCTAGAGTGTTGTTTCTGCTGTGGGGTCAGCAGACCAAGAGCTCAAGCTACGAGACAAAATGAACCTCTCCACCTTTAACTTGTGGGTGTTCGGTATTATGACCCAGCAATAAAGAAAGTGAAAGCTAGGGCTCAAAACAAGGAATCATCTAGCTTTTGTTTTACATATTATCTAGCAGTTGATAAACTGGAGACATTTTAACCATGGTATTTTTTAAAGGAAAAAAACACCTGTTTTGATTCTTAATAATGTATCCACGATGCTTGGGATTGAAGTAGGACTTTGTGCATCCTGGGAAGGAGGTCTGCACAGAGCTCTATTCCCACACCTCTATCCCCAGCTATTTGTACTGTTTGAGAATTTGTCTCAAATGCTGAGAGTCCATGATTAAACCAGAAAATAGGGCATCATTCTAATTTTTTTTTATCTTCTTTGTAAGACAAAGGCTGAAATCTTTCTTAGGCCAGATGCTGTGAAAATCACCTAGAGCTGCTCCCTTCTTCCAGGTATTGACTCTCATCCACAATCTGACAGCTTTTGTCACTTGCCAGTGCTTTCAGGTAGTTGCTTTTTGTACTCTTTCCAGTGTTTATCATTATTATCTTTGGGAAGGGCTCTCTGACTGACAATCATTCAGCTTTTCCTGAAGAAATAGGGATGGAATTAAATTACTCTCTCCTTGACTTAGCATCAGAAGATTTTAAAGAATATGAAATAGTGATAGAAAAAAAAAAAAGGCATTGGAAATGATACCTGAAAGAGAAAGAAAATCTAAAGTATATGTTATTTTTAACTTCATTCATATTTAAATTCAAATGATCAAAGCTATGTTTAAAGAAATTATAATTTTGAATTTATTATTTTTTACTCTATGATGATATGAAATGATACTCAGACAAGCATTTTTTTTTTCACTTTCAAGACAATATTCACTACATTACCTGAGATGTTTAATGCTGCAATAAGATAGGTTCTTGTTGGATGTTTTACTCCCCTGCATACCAACATGAATATTCTGAGTACATTAGAAGTTAGTAGGCTAAGCTCTACTGTTTGGTAGTTTAGATATAAACATTCAATGTTTCAAATTTATAGTGGGTTTTCTGGGCCATAACAAGATTTTAAATTGAAGAGCTCCTGTATTTGAGAAAACAGAAGAAAAGAGCAACAAGGAAAGTGGATAGAGAAGCAGGAAGGGTGAAAGGAAGAAAGTTGAGAGGCCAAGAGAAGTCCAACCCAACAGTGGAAAAATGTGAAATAGATTTGGAAAAAGGTAAAAGTAGGTGCCTGAGACATTGCCTATCTGGGTGAGTGACAATAAGAGTCAGAAAAATCATCTTAGATGGTCTAAATATGAGAGAAAAGTGTGACCTAGAGGGAAAGGCAGAAACTGAGACATAGTTAAAGAGGACTGTGACAGACACATAAACAAGGATGTGAGAATGATGGCAGGTGAATTGCATGCTTTTGTACTACTTTTCCTTGAGGACAGGCAGATCCCAAGAACTGATGGGATTCATCTTTCTATTTATATTACATTATACAACAATACTTTCTGGCAAACAAGAATCAAAACTTATTCTGTTAACTTTGAGAAAGCAAATAGCCAGGCTGTGGTGGGCCTGTGAAGCAGAGGAACCCTGGGTGTCCTCCAGGACCGGAGGCTTGAATCACTGAGAAAGCTGCTGAGCCAACTCAGACAATGGCAAAGTGAATGAACTCTAATACAAAAGAGTTCCACAGGGGTATGGCTCAGAGGTAGGGTGTCTTCACATGTGCAAAGTCCTACCTTGGCTCCTCCACATCAGAAAATAAGAATAACAAACCTGGGTGAGCTCAGACACAGATTCCTCCCTTTTCTCCTGCCGCGAGCACTGTTAGGTATTAATCTGGAGACCCAAGCTGAGCTGTGCTTGGATCCCTGATCCATGGAAATGGTGAGATAATAAAGGTACTACACAATGTAGAAAACTAACAGAGTGTAAGGGAGAAAATTCTGCTATTGAAAGTTGAGAGTCCTTCACAGCAAATCAAGAAAATGGCTGTTTCATCAGATTATCAAGCCACTGGAGAAAGAATAGCACATCAGAGGTCTGAATTGAGACAGTTCTGAAGTTGCAAGGAGTTCAGTCGTGAACTTCAGCTTACAGGTGATGAATTGGAAAGTTGATTGCAGTAGAAAATGAAGAACTGAGTGCTCTTCAGAGAGTTCTATCTGGCATTAATTGTTGACTGGGAGAAACTGACAATATAAAAGAAAATTTGAATGTAATTAAAGAAGCTAAAAATGAGTATAATAATATTAAAACTTGGAGGACTGATAATATGTGAGAAATTAGTGAAGGATTTCATTGACTGGTATTGTAGAATAGAAATGTGAAGCTTGCTGTATTTATAATTTACATTTTTTGTATCCATCCTTCTTCAGAGTAGGAAGAATTTATTGAGAAAAAACAAGTTTCATTCTGACAGGGCTATAAGGGGTTCTAGCAAGTGGCTTGCTCACCCATTCTGCTTCTCAAGGGTGTTAATTGAGTAAAGCCATGAAGTGAGATGAGTTTAAGGTTGGAAAGAACTATCATCAATCAGTGAGATTATAAGTATAGTCACTTAGATAATATTGATCCAATAGCAGATCATAGAATGGGTGTGAGGTGGGACAAAACTATGTTCAACCAATAAGATTACAACACCTTTAGCTGCTGGGGTAATATTGATTAAATGGAGATCAAATTGGAAAACAATCCATATAGCAAGCATACCCAGACTAAAAAGTATTGAGCTCCCTTACTCTTTGGTATGTCACTGAAAATCAAGCTGCCAGTAAGTCTGGAAATCTTTCTTAAGTGACTCGATGTGATAGCAATTGTAAATCACTGGTGTTTAACATCATTATTGATGAAGCTTGATATTTTCTTTGAATTTTTCCAGTTTCAGGTATTTTCAGCTCCAAAACTTTGATAACTTACAAGAAACAGATCTCAATTAACACATTATTTTTGACCAATGAAAAACTTCACAAATCATTGTACGTAGACAACAATAGTTATAATGTTTGGAAAATCAGTCTAAACATCACTTGATTAGTTGGCAAACTGGATATATATATATATATATATATATGGCATTTAAATGAGATAAAATATCCCAAAGGATGGAATCCAGGCTTTAGACATAACTAAAAAGAATAAGGTTAGAGAAAATTATCCCAGTTATAGCTTAAGTGAGTTATCTTTTTTCTTGTTACTCTTTAAGGAAGGCCAGGAATGAAAAGAACAAAAACCTAAACTAAGATTCAGCAATGGGCTCCTTTTTTCCCCTCCTCTTTGGGCTTCTCCATGCAGATAAGATAGAGGTAGAGATGATGTTTCAGCCACAGGGAGGAGGCACGGTGACCCACATCCTTGTAGTTTTGCTGAACTAGCAGAGAAGATGAGTCTGAGCTCTGGGATGCTCACATCAGAGTGGAGTCCCACTTCTGGTGACCTCCAGTGGCTGCCTTTTCCGTCAGAGTGCTGTGGGAGGGTGACTTTTGGCAGTTGTAGCAGGTGAGGTTGGTAGTTGTTGAACTCTTCTTGGAACATTTAAATTTTGACTTAGGGTCTGTATTTTTTTTGAGATGGTCTCACTATGCAGTCCAGGCTGGCCTTGAGCTCACTTTTGTAGCCCTGGCTGGTCTTGAACTCAGACCGATTGTCCTGCCTCAGCATCCCAAGTGCCAGGATTATAGGTATGTGCCACCATGCCAGGCAGGGTCTGTAATTTTGAGACCGCAAAAAAATCAGCTGCTTTTTGGTCTCTTTGCTTTTCTTAATGGCTTCCTCCCAGGCTTGAATATGGAGTAGTAAACAGACAGTTTTCAGTGAAATATCAGTGAGCTATCTGGAGCAAAGCTATCTTTTGTAATTGGTTTATTATCTGGAGTTGACTAGGTAATACATATGTCTCTAAATATTGTCTGTCTTATTGAATTGAGGGAAAAAGACACATGAACATCAGTAGTCTCACATGGATTATGATCATATTTGAAGTACAAATAAGAACTATTTCATAATGTAAAGAAAGTTTGAACAGAAGGCAATTTTGATCATTTTTCTTTTCTTTTAACAGTATGATTCTAGATGTAAAATAGCATGATATTTAATGCTGCCCTCTGTATTCCATTTTGGGTAGGTGGGTCATATATGTGTGCTGTAAGGTATCAAAGGGCTCTTTTCAGCATATAATGTTCAAACATCTTCCAGTGCTTAAGAGTGCATGCTAAAAGAGTAAGAAACTCCAACACTGCATCCCCTTGTCTGAAATGCAGAAAGAAATTAGATATTCCTTTTAATTTTTAAAAATTTCCTGTTCATTTATTTGGTACAGGGTCTCACTACACAGCTTGGACTCATAATGATCCTCCTGTCTCAGCCTCCCTAGTGCCACTGAGCCATCTCCTCAGCCCCTTTTAATTACTATTGGATTTCTTTTTATATCTTTGTGGCATCCATTGAGTAGATTGGGCTCTAGGGCAGGTGAATGAATGCTGCCTGGAAAGAGTGGAAGACAACATTTGACCCACCAATCCAGTCTGGAGCTGGAGGACCATCTCATCTTCCCTGGAAGCTGTGAACTTACCCTTGTAGCACACTTATAAGCAAACTTAAATTTGGCCCCAACTGCGATGGTAATGTTTTAAAGAAAGAAGCATAACTTTGAAATAAGTTATTGCTTTTGTTCTTTGAAAGAGGTCATATACCAAAAAGTGAGCTGGAAGTAGAACACTTCTCAGGCTGTGAAGGAGATTACCTGTAGAGATAGACAGAAGCAACACTTGACTGGAGAAATTCCACCCTGGGTCCCAGGGCAACGAAGACTCTGAGACATTTGTGTTATCCATCTTATCACCTAGGCAACCTTTCCTAGCAGAGGAAAAGGCCATGCTTTATTTAAATTTGTAGAACTTTGAAGATCACAGGTTAAACTTATATTTATCATCTAGCAATCATATTTTACATGTTAGCAAAGGCATATTTATTAGACTTCTACACACACGTGAGAGAAAACTGAATTTTCTGCCTTAACTCTGAGCATATGTAAGACACAAATGTAAATTGTTCTCCTGATAATTGGTTCCCTCTGTGAAAGGCAAAGAGATATTGCAAGTTTTCTTATCCTGATTCCTGGAGAGAGAAAAGGACATGCAAGGTGGCTTTAAAGTTGGCTCCCAACAAGTGGGAAAAAACTGGTATTTCGGGCTTAATAATAAAGAAAAAAATAAGATAAGTGGAGATTTTTCTGTGGTCGTCAGCCAGTTTGCACTGAGAAATCTTTGAATATGTGCCAGAAAGCAGCCCTGGCCATGACACCTTAGTTGTTCTCAGGTTCTATTGATCCAGGAAACCAGAAATCAGACTCCAGAAAGGAATCCATTTAGCTGTTTGTTCAGCATCACACTGGTCATTTGCTTCAATGTAGATTCACCAAAAAAGATGCTGGGGAGAGCTGTCCTGTACTTTAGGAGTGGAAACTGCTCTAAGAGCATTTAACTAGCTGGCAGAGTAACCAATGCTCATCAGAGTTCTATATGGGCTAGGTAAAAGCCTGAGCATGATCATTGCCTCACACTTTGCAATTTTACAGTAAATGTTTTAAAGTTCGTAGCTTACTATCCAAGTATTTTCTCCTATCATTCTCATATGAATGATAACTAAACCTAGGAGGGAAAGAGGAAAGGTTGAAGTTCCTCCCTGAGGCTAAATGTGTTTTGGGCTCATAAGTGTGGTGTTTTGAAAGTAGTTACTTCTTGTTTCACTCAGAAGTCACTTCTTTCCACTGTGTCTTAAGTTTGGTCTCCTGTGGGAAAACTGTCCAGAACACTAAGATGGGACATAGCTTTTATTAGTCTTCTTGTAGATGGGCAAAATTCCCTGATATGTCGTCTGACCCAGAGTCAGGGACCGCATCCCTCATCCAAGATTATTTCACTGTCTTAGGCATTAAAAAACACTTATTTTGTATGGGATTCACTCACTTGTTGGGTAAAAGGAAAAGGCTGGAGTAGTGTAATTTCTTTCTAGACTTATATATCTCAAAAAAAACAAAGAAAAAAATGAAATTACAGCATGGCAACTAAGGATTAGAAGTAAGGTCAGAAAGCGAAATCCTTCTCATACTCTTGCTGAGGTACAGAAGCCATTTTCCCAAATCATCATTTTCAGCTTGGAAAAGTGAGAAGGGGGACTCTCAAGAGCAAAGATTCCCTCCTTACCGGTGGAAGATTGGACCAGAAAGGAAACTGAAGCATAACATGTTTAACAGTTTTTCTAGAGTGCAGAGGGGGATCAGCACCAATCTTTCTTAGTGAAACCTGTTCTCCGCGTCTTGTAAATGGCCACCAACCTAGTTTTTTAACTGTAGGAAGGACTTCCACATTGCCTTATATTTCCCAAGTATGAGCTAGATTTTATTAACAAAAAGATTTATTTTATAGTATCTTATATCAAAACCTATTAGGAGATGCTAAAATATTACATTTTCCAGTACCTATGTCTAAGATAAAAAAAAAAGTCACCTCAGACAAATAAGTCCAACAAGTTAAAAAAATGGAGATTAGTAAGTTCAGCAATTAATTCCAAATGCTACAGATTCCAAACTAGAATAAATTGCCCTACTCAAGAAGCATTATATCCTTATAGTCTATGTTTAAATTAATATGAATCATGACAATTATAAGTGAGGGACAACATAGCTTCATAAAAATTTTGATAACCTAATTGAGTCACACTCTGGGTTCTATGACCCAAAAGGAAACTCTTATTTCTGTCTGTTTATCTTAGTGCATAATTCCACCAATTAATCCAAAAGATTTAGGAGAGTTAAGCTCACATTGTGCTAGATGTACAAAACACTGAGTTCACGATCTCATGATCTTTAAAACTGAGGTGTGAGTTCTAGGAACAATAGAAGTTAAGACTAGGAAGGATTTATTGAGAGAAATTATTTTTTGTGGTACCAGGGACCAAACTTAGAACCCTATACTTGACAAGCAAACACTTATTCCACTGAGTTGTCTCTCCAGCCCTAGATAAATAAAAATTTTGTATGAGAGGGACAGAAGGGGACCCAGAGAGTAAGTTGCCCTTAGTAGTTATAATTTTAAAAGTAGAAAAAAAAAATTTAATCTTGATAATATGCTATTTAAAGTTAATTTTGATAGCATGTTATTCAATTTATAGTCAGCATAATATTTTAAATGGCAATAATTAGAAAATTGATATGTAAGTGTGTGAGGGGAGGGTAGCTAAATCCTTAAAATCTAGTTGTATATCTTTCCCTAGAGCACACCTCAGTTTATAATAGTCACTTTTTCAGTGTTCAATAGCTACATCTAGCTAGAGGTTATGCAGGCATTCCTTCTTTATTGACATGTTTAATTATTTTTGCATGCAAGAAACAGCTATGCTTTAGCTTATTTGTCATGTAATTTTTAAAAATTTTTAAAAATATCTATTTATTTATTTCTGTGTATTTAGTACAAGGTCTTCAGGGCTTCACTATGAGGATCAGACTTGTAGTGATCCTCCTATTGTCAACCTCCCAGTCACTGGCCTTACAGGCACATGCCCCTACCTTCAGTCTTAATCTCTATCTCTGTGTATTCCCCAAGGTTACTGGCACGGCATGCCTGGAATCAAACCCTGGCCACTGTGCTCTGCCTGGGCATCTGCTTTAATACCCTGAGCTATCTGGCTGGCCTTGTCCTGGATTTTTAAACAGAATTGTGTGTGTGTGTGTGTGTGTGTATATATATATATATATATATATATGTATATATATATATATATGTATATATATATATATATATGTATATATATATATATATATATTGCATTAAAATAAATCAGAGAACTCTCATACATTTCCTCACCACTCATATTTCATTTGTCTTCTTGTAAATATTTTGAAATATTGTGCATTTGTCATATTACTAACAATGAAAGTTATAGCATAAATTATACTTAGATCTTTGTGTTTTAGACTTCATAGAGTTTTGATTCATCTGCTGTCACTAATTATAGCAAAATGTGGAATAGTTCCGCTGCCTTAAGAGTTCCCTTGTATTTCAGTTATTCATTCTTTGTGTCTCTTGAATTCTTGTCGACCATGAATCTTTTTATTATCTGTAGAACTTTCACTTCTCTAGAGTGTAATATGCTGGAGTTATATCTTTTAGATTCTAGTCTTTTACATAGTATTGTGTCTATTCTTCCTTAAAGCATTTTCATAACTTCATAGCTCATTTACTTTGAGCAATGAACAACAATATTCCACTATATAGATATACCATAGTTCACTCATCCATTCATCTATGGAAAGGAACCTTGAATGCATTGAAATAACTTTGAATAAAATCCTGAAACATCTGCTTGTACATTTTCATGTGTATATAACTTTTCAACTCACTTGGTCTGTTGGGAACTGTCTGTTACTGTTTCATTAGTAAGACAACAAACCTGACCCCTAAAGTTAAAGCGTGCAGAGTTTATTTCTAAGTGTGGTTTGTAGAAGTTTCGGCCCATAATCCACTGGCTCCAAGGCAGGGTAGCATGACAGAAGGGAAATACCAAGGACAAACTGTCCACAACAAGAGGAAGATAGCAAAAGCTGCAAGCAGCAAGTGACAAGTGACAAGAAGCAACCTTCTTTCTGTTCCTTATCTCTTACCTCAGCTACTCACCCTCCAAGATCAGGTAGCATTTCCAGCCAGGATCGGGCAGCTTTATTCCTAGCATTGCACCATGAATCAATCCCAGCAGCTCACATTCAGGATCCATTCATCCATGTAAACTATCGCCTATGACCACATGTCTTTGGGTGAGAGATCTAAATACAAGCCATAACAGGGATTGCTGAATTATATGCTTAGCTTCATAAGAAATTGATTAAAAATTATAGAATATGTATACCACCTGACAATCATTCCAGAAATGAATGAAAGTTTCAGTTACTGCACATTTTTGGTCAACATTTAGTGGTATCAGTATTTTGGATTTAAGCCATTCTAATAAATATGTAGGGTCTCATTGCATTTCGTTGTTATTTCATTTGATAAATACAAGTGGTAAGTACTGTTGAGAACATCTACATTTTTGCAGCTGTGAAGACCACTGGTATCACTGTTGGCTAGCACTCAATTGTTGCTTCCTATGTACCAGTCACTATGCATAGCATTTTAAAGTGTTTTCTTATGATCTTGCAAACCAGGCACCAATGTGCACACTGTAGTAATATAACTAAAATTTAGTGGAGTTAAATACATTGCAGCAAACATCGTGACTGGGCTCTTTGTATGTCTCTCACTGCAGGTCTTACTTCATTCTATTATTTTATTCCAGAGGTCCCAAAGTCTCCTGCCTGGCCATTAGGGAGGCTACCGATACCACTGTTGTGTTAGAACCTTTAGACTCACTACCAGGAATGAGAGGGGGTGCGGCATGCGCTGTGTCACCATTCGGTGATTACTCAGTGACCATACAGAAGTTTTACTGTTTCGTTTTTTTCATGTGTCAGTTATTTCCCTTTTAAATATAGTTGCAAAAGCACAATTACCTGTATGAAATAAACTGCACATTTTGCTTTTGTTTTTGTTTCTGCTTTTCAAAATAATGATTTTTAAAAATCATACTACTGAAAATAATGACGTGTATCTTGAATATACAAGCACTTTTGTATGTCTCCTAGTTAGGAAATACTTAGAAAAGCTTTCCTTAAAGCCTTTCATACTAGAGTTAAATTTGAAAAAAGGCAAAAATGGCATCCTGAGTATCTGATATGAATTTTTGGTTGTGGTCTGAATGCTTGTTATTTCCCAAATTTATATATGAAATGAAATACTAACCACCAATGTGATAGAGTTAGGAGCTGTGACTTCGAAGATATTAGGGAATCAGGCTATTCATATAATGGCCATGTTCATCCATCAATTCTAACAGAGGAATGATGTTATTGGGATAGTGCTTTTATGAAAAGATTCCTGAGAGCTGCCTGTTCCTTCACCAGATGAGGAAGCAAGGTACCTGGATTCTGACTTTGCCAGCACCTGGGCCTTTAGGTTTCATAGGCTGAGTAGTTAGGAGGGCTTCTTGCTAGTATGCCACATACTCTGTAGTATTCTTATTATAAAAATCAAAGATAGTCACTCTGACAGGTAAATTGGATATATATCATACAAAATATTTCTAGTATTATAATAAATCACATCTATGCATTTCTTTTTTAATTTTTTATTTATTTGACTGAGAAAAATAAAATAGCAATGAGACAGTTTCGAAACAGGTTAATAGATCAGTTACAATAATTAAAACTTTGAATATTATTGTCTTCATAGTAGTTATTCAGAAGAAAAAATGCAGACATGATATTATGTCTAAACAATATTAGTACAAACCTTTCTTCTCAATGAACTAAGAGAAAGTAGCATATATCTATTGTAACTATCTTGTGCATATATATTTTTTTCACAACAAAATTGTCCTTTATTTATGTCCCATTTTTTTGTTTTGTTATGTCAGAGATGATGGTTCCATTGCTGTTAGAGAAGCTGTATTTGGAGAAATCTTAAAAGAACTTTTTCATACTTGATGCTAGTCCAAAGATTGTAGGTACTTGAATTCAGCAAAATAATCTAATAGAGTCCAATAGCACTGCCTGCTTATTGAACAGCTAATTTAACAAAAGCTTTTAATAGCGTATGGTCATTTCAAGTTAGGGAAAAGTCAGTAGAGTATGCATCTGTGAATCTAAAAGCCAGTAGAGCATGATTCTGAAAGCTGTGCATTAAATGAACAGGCATGTATCCTACATGGCTCTTGACTTGAAACAGTGGATTAGCAAGGGTAGTAGCAACAGGATAACATGTGTTCAAATCGCTATTATTCTTCTATATACTTGTGGAAACTTACACATGCCTTGATACCATTTTTAAGGTTTTATTGTACCCTTTTCTAAATGGTGATAGAATATCATCTACACTTTAAATTTATTGTACTAAAAGCATTAAACAATGGCTGCTTCACATTCAGAAGTCAATAAATGTGACTTCGAATTGTTTTCAGTGATTTATTATTCATAGGAAAACTAAAATAGGTAGAATGGAATCAACAGAGTGGTAGAACAGAAAGCATGCCAAAGTGGTAGTAGCAGAGCTAATGGCTGAAATAAATGATATGATACAAACACATGAATAAAAATTAACTCGTCTGGAAAACAAAAAGCTCTAATCAATGGAATGGGCAGGCTTAGCTTTTCTCAGGTTTCTAAATGAATTTATAAATGCTTTTAGGTGGAGTAAACATGTTTTTGGACTGTATGTATTAGAGTATCTTTAGGGGTGTGAAAATTTGGAGATTTTAGTGTTTCTTGGAAAATTTGGAAAACCTAATTCTGGACTCTAAGACACAGCCCAATGGACTATGCATTGGCAACAGAGGGCAGATGGTGCCAAGGCAGGTGTCATATGGGAAGGAATCTTGATTCTATAAGATGGAAACATCTTGTCTAACAACAGCTATTGCTTAAATGCAGGCCAATTTATAGGTACAAAATTATAGAATAAGGATTTAGCTCCCTCTTTTCTCTCGATTTTAATATTTTTTCTTTCTACTATTAAATTTTCTAAATGTGTTTTACTCATCCTGAAATAACACAGTTTTAAAAAAATATTAATCATGAGCTTTATGGTATTTTCTGTTTATAGATGTTGAAAAGTGTCTTGTAAGGCTTGGGGTAATAAATATTCTATGTAATCCATATGTCTGTCAAAAATTTAACAATATTATTATATCTATAGTCACATAATTCATAACTGAATGGTAGTTGTTATGTTCCAATAAAACTATGATAAAGAAGACATGAATTTTATTTTGTGTGTAGACTTTGCTAATCCATAAAATTAGCAAATTATATAGATGTAGAATATGCTACATATACTATATGTACATATATATAATATGTATTTTTTATTTTTCATGTAGAAATTTTATAGTAATTTTAATTTACACTGTGTCCTTGATAATTTTCTGTTACTAAGTTTATGTCAATCTAGCATTATTTAACTTTCTTAAAATTTAAGACTCCATATGATATAGGCTGATTCAGCCAATGTAGACCATGACACAGAATTATGAAACGTACAGTGTTTCTCATTCTGTACTGCTCATAAGATAACAAGTTAACTTACTTGTTTTATTGCTGTGACAAAGAATGCATGACTTTTGGGTCAGAGATAAAGAGTATCATTATTTATGGTATAGTGAGTAGTTTGAGTATAATGTTAGTTGTGTCCATTTTCCTAGTTTGTAAGAAATATGGAGGGAATGGTGGGACCCATAGATGCTGCCCATACTGCTATAGTGAAAAGAAGCCCTGGAGTTTAAAGAACCCAAACATTTTATAAATGGAAGTAAACACACTTGCTGAGAGAGAGAGAGAGAGACAGACAGACAGACAGACACAGACAGAAAGATAGACAAGACACAGATAAATAGCTGGATACAGAAAGAGAAACAGAGAGAGAGAGAGAGAGAGAGAGAGAGAGAGAGAGAGAGAGAAAATGCAACATAACAGCAATAGAATAAATTAGGAGCCATCATCCTATATAATTCTTCCAAATTATTCCCTTTGGCCTCTTAATAATATATGCCCAGTATTTTCTAACACATTGAGCCTGCCCCTAAGCAGTTGTAATTTCCAGGGATTTCCTCAATGGTTGGAAGCAAAAAATATCTACTGATCCCTCCCTCACACATTTTCAGCTTCAGTAAAACAAAGGAATTTCACATAGGACTGATTGATATACTGGACCAACTTGAAAAGTTTAGAAATTTAATCAAGTAACTTAGCCAAGAGCCAAACTTCTTAGTTTGTAAACCCTGCATCCTATGCCAGAGGAAGGCAAGGGCATGCTGTGAGTTCTACACCTCAGCACAAGGGTAGCTTGTTTATAATATTTGGGGGGGGGGTGACTGGAAGCCACAGTTGCTGTGCCTCCCTTTGCTTGCTGCTCTTTTCTGCTGCTATGAACTGCTGCTCTCTGCCATGTGCCACTCTGCCTGGGAGCCAGTCGAGTATAGACTGAAACCTCCATAATCTGTGAGCTAAATAAACCTTGCCCTCCCTCATTTTGAGTGTTGGGTATTTTGTCCCAGAAATGAGTCAAAAGTAACTGAGACTACTCACATTCTTAACGCAGAAACCTAAAGTAGCCTAAGACAACAGAAATATATAAAAAATAAGTTTTTCCTCAGTACCTCTGTTTAATAAAATAAAGAAATGCCATAAAAGTTCCTAGTAGGCTCTAATGGAAATTATTGTGGAGGAGAAAGAGTGAATATTCTTTTTGCAATTTCCTAGGAAACTTCTCTTAGACCCTTGCTACCCATGGCCCTAAGGTACACAATTTAATCCACTTGTATTTGAGAAGATGGAAAAGTAGACAGCTTGTGCATGTGGAAGGCAAGTAACCACTGACAGGAATTGCTGCTGCATCTTCTTTTGATGTCCTAACAGCTACAAACATTTCTAAGTCAATAAGTAATGAATTGGAAGACAGTCATCTGTTAATGTGTATTAATTGTCTTGTTATAGATTATCTCCACCTTCTCCATTATAGTTTACTGTCTGAATTTTAAAAGTAATAATTGATAAAATATTTCAAGAAAAGGTAAGCTTGAAATAATTGAGAATATTGAATATGAGAGGGAAGAAGAAGTTAAAATTTGAGTTGTACCCTGTAAAATCTTACAAATACACTTTGTACAAACAAAGACAGGAAGACTCTTTTGAGTTAAGCAAGATATCCTAAAATTCCTAAACCATTTAGCATGTATTCTCTTGGCACTGTTCCCACTTTTTCATGCCACCTTTTATATAGTTTCTCTTCTCACTCCTGTTCTTTTAGTTTTAATAAAGACTGTGGTTTTATCAGATATTTAGATTTACAGTATAAAAATTGAATGATTTAAGTCATTGCATTATTCACCCAAAGAGATACAAACAGGTAACAAATAGATGGATAAATCAATACAAGAAGGTGTCCTGTTTCTGGCAAATAACCTATCTAGACTATATTATGTGCACTTTGAGAAGTTTCCAGAATTATACAAGAAGCCAGGCAACTCAGTATAAATTGTAGTGTATTAGAAAGTTGAGACATATATTGTGCAAGGACAAAAAGAGATTATTTTAAACATTAGAAAGGCTAATATTATTTAGGAAAACAAGAAATATGTTCAGAGAAATTTCTTCGTGAGAATGAAACTCATTCTCTAAAAAGGAAAAATAAATGTTTCTATATACACTTTTATATCTAAGAACCCTTTTCCCATTTGTAGAGAGAGTCTGATACAGAAAACCTTAAAGAAGTGTGAAGATAAGGAACAAATAACCAATTATTTCATTAATAATATCATGAATGTCTTTTTATAAGGTAAAAGAGATAACAGGCTTTTTTTCCCCATATCAACATAACTAGTCATTACATAATTACCCTTAGAATATAAAATAAACAAATTTACCCCTGATTTGCTTGAGAACCAGATGTCTAAAAATGCTTTTAAGAGGAAATTTCAAATAATCTCAAGTCACTGTGCTGTGGCACTCAGCTGTGCATACACAGAAAAACCATATATAGAAAAATTATTTGCATTACCTCACAGCCCTGGTGTGCTTACCTGTGTGGCTGGGTAGCAAAAGACACATGTGAGACGCCAATACAACAAGGAAGGATTTCCCACCACACTGAAACTCAGGATTAGTGAAGAGTTTGTCAATCTCTCTGGTGCAACAGGAATGGCTCTCAGGATATTGCAACTCTGCCTGCTTCCACCAGAGATCATAATTGGGCTATGAATTTTTATAACAGGAAAATCTTCTCGTCATAGACAGAGACTGACAGAAAGTTTGCTTAATGACAAAAGAATCTCCATGCAGTCTGGGTAGTTAACATATGTGGATATCACTTAAATACACAGATACAGTGTCTTCTTTCTGGTTTTTTTTTTTTTTTCTCTCTCTCTTTAAAAATAAATGTGCTCTAGTACATTGGCTAGAGTATCTAAAATATAGGTTGAATCTGAGTATTGATCATTGTGCATTGGTTTTCTGCCCAAGGACATAATATATACTTTGAGGAATTCAAGAAGTCAATCAAGGTGAGCCAAGGTGATTTACAAACCAAAAGCAAGTGATATCAGAAGTTGTGAGCTGCTGCCGGCTCTTCATCTGCAAAGAGCTAATGGACTGGATGGCACTTCAGGCCAGGTCTCTGAAGAGGCATTCCATGAATTTGGCCTTCCTGGTGTTGCGCTCACGATAGATGCATGAGTAAGGAGTGGTTAATAATAGAAAAAAACCCTTTCAAGGCATCTTTTATATTACCTCTCAGATGTATTTCCGAAAGGAGAAGGAAAACATAATGAGAGATTCTAAGGGACCTTGTACAATCCCCTTTTTCTTATCTAAGGTGTATGAAATTGAAGAGTTTGCCTACAAAAGTTACTCTGCTTCACAAAATCTCAAGGGATTTTTGTCTTTCTCTGACATATCACAGCAGCTTAACTCACCTTTATTTATTACTGGTTATTGTCAGGAAAAAATTCACATTTGTGTTTCTGGGTCCACAGTTGTATGTAGGAGATTGAATATAGCACATACGACCTGTATATTTCCAGAATAACCCATAATTTCTATTGGTGTCAAAATAGTTTAATAGTAGTCTTGAATCAGTAAATCATTATTTAAATATCATAACCTACCATCAAATGTTCACCTTATTATTTCTAGGTAGAATGAGGTACATGGCATTGGCATGTTAATTTTAAGGCATCAGACCTGAAGGAGAGAAACGCATTGTAGATTTTCTAGGTACTATATGGGACCAGGTTTTTGAGCACTTCAGAAACAAATAGGGTGGGCCAAATAGTTCATTGGATTAAAACCCCTGCTTAGGCAGAGCAGAGAGCAGGATCCTGGGCCTACACGACTGGCCCCGCCACGGGGGCATGCTGAGGCAGGGATTGAGACTGGGTGTGGTGGTGCGCGCCTGTAATCCAAGTTTGGGAGGCTGTAAACAGGAGGATCACTAGAGTCAAATCAACCCGCAGACCTTCTACTAAATGCAAAAATAAATAAACAAATAAGTAAATAAAAAATAAAAAAGGAAAGAAAGAAAGAAGGAAAGAAAGAAAGAAAGAAAGAAAGAAAGAAAGAAAGAAAGAAAGAAAGAAACAGAAAATATATAACCATGAAGTAGAATTGTAAGTTGTGTCTACATGGAACTATGAAACTGAAAACTGTACAAAAGCTTTCTTTTCCAGTCTGCAAATGTAATAAAATATCATACAAGATTGTCCTTAGGTTAGTTTTCAAAGAGATTATGTAGGTAAAAAAAAAAATTGCTCAAAAATTATGTGCATCATTGTAAAACTCTCTTTGAATAGTTTTTGTTCTCAGAAATAAAATATATATGTTTGGTCTGGGTCTTAAAATTAGCAAGAAAAAATATTGCTACTGGCTTATGTATGCTAAGAGAGTGTAGGGAATTTCTGTGAATACTTCGGGTCCTCTTTGAAGCAATTAATAAGATATTCATTTAAAATATATATTTCTAAGTGTTAGTTGACTCACTGAGGAAATAGTCTTTTGATTTATAAAGTCAATACAGAATCACAGTTTAGAGTGGAAAAAAAAAGTGTTTTCACAATCATCTAGTTTAAACTTTTTGATTTTATCATGTAAGAAAATGAAGACAGATGCCAAGTAGCTTCACTGTGGGCTGCAGCCCCATCCTGAACATTTATCTAGTCTGGTGCAGGTGCTTCCGGTCTTCATCCTATTGAGGTTACATCTGCATGAGGAATTTTAAAGTTCTATAGACATTTTCAATGTAAAACAGTGTTTTCATTTTTTCCTTTAATGATACCATAATTAGAAATCACATAAAACAGAAGAGCAAACATTTTCTCTTAGGGTGGTATTTGCTTATTTCTCTTGGGCATCAGAATTTTCTTTGCTCCATAAGAAATTAAGTTGCAAATGATGTACAAAATCCTACATTGTAATTCAAGTGCATCACATTAAAAAAAAAAAAAAAAAACAGAACATTTAAGTTAGCAAAAGGAGTTTACATGTCATTAAGTCTTAATTAGTGCCCTTAACCTAAACTAGGATCTTAGCTTGAAAAAGAAACAACTCATTCTCCAAAATGAAGACTCAAATCAAAGAACTCTTTCACAAAAAAAAAAAAAAAAAATTTGATAGACACAAAATATCTGTAACCCATAACCATTTATGTCTTTGTTCATAAACAAAATGCATCCTAAACTGCATGCTGAAAATGGATACAAGTTCAACCACTGAATTCAATCAAATAAGTAATCTCAAATAGAATGAAAATAATTCCCTGTAGTGTGTACTTGTCTTGTGTGACAAAAGTCTCTGTCAGAAAGTAAATTCCTTTAAGTCAAGCAGATTGCTCATAATGGAAGCACTTGAAAGGGTGAATATACCTGAATAATGAAAGGAAGATCAAAATATAAAGATGGAAACAGTCCCTGAATAATGCATATCACTCTCCCCCACCTCCCAAATTCAATGTGAAAAAATTCTAGATTATCAACCGTATGTGATAAATTCCCCAGTAGCTATTTTATTGGTGTTTTAAAAAAATACTTGACTTATATATTTTTAAAAAGAGAGAAGTTCCTCCCATCAAAAACTTATTTGTATTAAAATGAAACAACTAGGTCATTCACGATATGCCCTGGAGTGCATATTTTTCAAAGATAAGATATTCCTGCATCCAGATTCTTTCTACTGGTGATCACTGAAGTATCTCTTGCAGGCAATGCATTACAAAGTGGTTATTATTAAAATTAACATTTGGGGCCAGCATAACAATTCATGTTGTAGGAATTAAGCCAGAAGCCCAGCTCCTACTACCTCACAAGGTCCCTCAACTAACAAGTGGCTCCTTCACCGACTGAATAACTCAGATAAAAGCATGAGTCCTTAATTAGCAGAGCTCACACAGTGCCACTCCATACCTCTGCCCCAATTCTCCGCTCCCATCTGTGGGGACTGCTCCGCAAGACTAATGCTTAACTCATTAACATCCGGGTTTCTTACTCTCCTTCCTTTTGTCTGATGAGCAATCTTCACAACCTCTGTCTGAGACTAGACAACTGCTCCTGGTCCATCCGCCTAAGGCACAGCCGCGATAGAGAATCAGGAAAGCCAGGTTCTTGTGTCTGGATGAAACTAGGAAAGTGTCTGTTCAGTTATCCAACTTACAAAGAGCTACGTGGACTCCCTGATTGGTTTCCTGCTCCCAGCTTCCAGTCACCACTCCATAGCTTCAGGCCGCCAGGGGATTCAGAAGGGCTGCCCTGGGGGTCTAGTCCCCCACACCTCTGTCTTTACAGTGTGTCTGACACATGGTGGGTGCCCAGGAAACATACTGTGAACTGGAGCGGGTTGTGTTGAGCGCGAGAACTTAAAATTTGAAGATTTTTTTCTACATATTTCAGGGAGGAGGATGTTAAAAGAATTATCAGGTTATTGCCAATACGGTTCCTATGTTATTGACGTTTTCAACCAAGTCTTTAGGAATTCCACAGGCATGAACCAGGGAGCTGTCTGAGGCTACACAGCTGGAGGCAAAGGACGCCCACTGCCTCAAGTGGGGAGGTGCAGATGCCCCAGGGCACGATCTGAGACAAGCTTTCAGATCCTCGCCCTTGTTGCTCACCCCCAGGGGTTCTCTGGTCCCGAGCCCCTGCGCCCTCTCCTTGCGGACCGCTGGAGCATGCCCAGTGACAGCGCCGGGGCCACCGAGGGCCCTGCACGGGCACGCTCCACTTCTCCGGGTTTTAGCAGTAGCCCACGGGGGGCGGAGGGGCTGGGGCGCCCGCAGAGCCGGGCAGCCCGGGCTGCGCGAGCCGGAGCCGGGCAGGCAGCTGTGTCCGCGCTGCGGTGCAGGGGATGCGGGCGCGCGGCGCTGGGCTGCCCCACCTGGCGCGCTGAGCGCGGAGCCCGGGGCGGCGGCGGCGCGGGCGGACTGCGGTAGAGGCGAGCCGGGCCACTCCGCTGCCAGACGCCGCTCCGCTCCCGCACCGCCGGGTGCAGCGAGCCCGCGCTCGCCGCCCCACGAACTTGCCCCTCGCTCGCGCCTGGTCTGCAGCGCCGGACGCCCGGGCTGGTGGGGACGGGGAGTAGCGACAGGCGGGTCTGCGGCGCCGACGCGGCCCGGGCAGGGGCGGCCGCCGCGCTCCTCCGCTCTCGGCGCTCCCCTCCCCCACGCTCCGCCGCGGCCCCTTCCGCCCACTCGGAACGCGGCGGGCGCCCGTGACATGCTGCCGCCGCCGCCGAGGGACGGTCCCCGCGTCTGAAGTGCCGGCGAGGAAGCGAGCTGGGCCGGCTCCGGCGATGACAGCCATGAAGCAGGAGCAGCAACCCACGCCGGCAGCCCGGGCGAGCCCCGCACAGCCCGCCGACCAGGTGAGAGTTGGCAGCGGCCCGGCGCTCGGGGCAGGGGTCCCGGGCGCGCCCCTCCTGCCTCGCCCCACCTCGCTTCGACTCATTCCGGGCTCCCACGCCTCCTGCTCGCGTCCCTCCGCCTCCCCAGATTCAGGCTTTCCTCACCCGTGGACTCAGCGGGAAGTTAGCGCTTCTGCGTGCGCTCTGGGGCTGGGCGAGAGGATGCGCAAGGTGGAGAGCCGAGGGGAAGCGGGGAGAGAGGTAAAGCCCCGGGGTGCTGTGCGGGCGGGTGGGCCACCTTGGGGGCGGGAGAGCAGTGGGCACAAGGAACCGAGCTTCTGGGCTCCCTGTGGACGCACACAGGCAGGATCTGCCGCGCTCTTAGGGGCGACCACTTGCAGGGCTTCAGCCTTGCTTTGCTGTAGCGGGACGCGCGCTGGCCAAAACACCTAAGTAGGCAAATGACCTCTAGGCCGGTGGAGTTTTCCTTTCTTTCTTTGGAAGAGACGGAGGCGGAAGGGCGCGGGGAGCGAGTAGAGAGAAGAGAGCATGCCAGGCGTCTATACTGGGATGACTGAGACCAAGAGTGGGGAGCAGAAGGGCATTCAGCACTAAGGGGAGCTGAGAAGAGAAGACACCGGTTTCAGCAATTTCTTGGGTCCAGATGTGTTGTGTCTGAAGCGGCGGTGTCCTGTGTTGGCTGAGGGTTATTTCTGTCCCTTTGCTGTCTTCTCTCCACCCGCCACTCTTTTCGTTTCAGTGTTTAGGGGCATGTATCGTACGCATGTGATGGATCCTCATTTCCTTTCAGTGGGTTCAGTGATTTAGGAGTTGGGTGACGCTTTCCCCCCAAAGTTGGAAGGTTTGGAAAGCGGAGATGGTCCGGGTTAGGCGGGTAGGAGGGCTGTGATCAGCCAGTGCCAAGTTCAGTCGCATTTACATCTATGAGACCCCGGCAGAAGGAGCTGCGCTTAAGTCAGCGTGTTAACTACCGAGCTGGGGCGAAGAATATGGGGCTTTTTGCCCCATGGTGCCCTGGCCAAGGCCGCTGGAAGCGTTCTGGGCAAAAACACTTCAAGCTCGTCGCTAAAAGTGCTGTGACAGGGGTGCCATCAGCCAGACTCCAGCAGCTACTCAGCTCTTCCGTATTCTAAGCCCCAAAGAGCAGTCAGGGGAGCTGTCCAAATCGGCCAGGAGTGGCTGCGGGGTTCAGCGAACAGCGCCAAGGATGCTGTTATTAATATTCCAGTCTTGGTCATCTCTCCTGGCTTGTAGTCTCTCTTCTCCTCTTCTTTTCCCTTCTCATTACCCACCCATACGTTTTGCACAGGTGGTGAAGATTATTCACTGCCTTAACTCTCCCTTCCGGTTTATGGGCGAAGGTTCCCCATTTTACAAAACATTTCATTCTTAAGTCACTCTCTTTGCTCTAGACCCTTAAATAAGCCTATAAATATTATACCATAATAGTGTATCTTTCTCTCACATTCCTCTTCTACTTCCTTTCTGCAACACATCTCATAGAGTAGAAACAGGTGAACAGATGTATTTAGAAATGATGTAGAAGAGGAACACGGATGTGACATCCTTTTTCAGGTTGACAGCCCTTAAATTTCATTAACAAGCCCCTGAGCCTCTCTACTGTTCTTGGAATGATGCTACCAGTAAGAATGATCAGTCAGGTGAGAGTCCCCACAAGAAATCTGTGCTCACTAACCTATGACACCAGCTGGTTACTGGAGGTGCTGCAAACAGTTATGTGGTGGTGGAGGTGAGGAGGAAGGCACATCGTGGGGCGCACAGAAGCTGGAAGTGTCCCTGTAAATAACAGACAGATTGTATATGCAGAGTGAAGCTTTCTGTCAGGACTAATCTGGTACTTAGAATTCACAGGAAGAGGGAGATTCAAGCTTGAATCCATTGTTCTCATTAGTTTGCATGTTTTTATGGCCATTTCAAACACCTTGGGAATGGCCATTTGCACTACTCTTGCTTTAATTGAATAATTTAAAGTTACTGTCTAAGGATTTCCATGATTTTTTAAATGTCAGCAGCATGCACTTTATACATGCATTCAAAGTGATTCCTATGGGATAGGGAAAGGTAGACTGAAATATACTTGGCAGTGACCCTGTGAGGGCTTTCCAAAGTCCCTGGAAATACCTGTGTCTAACACATTCTTTGTCCAAAGGGAAGACATGTGAAATGATGGCCATATATTTTTGATGTTGCTGTGAATGCTTAATCTACCTGCTGTAAATCCAGGGAGATTTTATGAATGGCATGCTATTGTGGCTTCTTTCTGCAATCTCCTTAGAACTTCCACGCAATACTAGATATAATACATCTGTAAAGATAGGGTCAATTGTACAGGCTTCTATGATATTTCAAGAAAATAGATTCACAAGTTTAATTCAAAATCTTCTTTTATGAAATCTTAGTTAGTGGTTAAGCAAGCGCATGTTCTAGCTCATTCCTATGTGTTGATTCCAGTGATTTAAACTTGTGAGTATTTCCAGGGAAGACTCTTCACTTTCCATGACAGACATTTTCAGTAATCTCCAAGTTACCTTGGCCTGAGACTATCAACCCCTGCCTTCCAGCACAGTGGACAACCACAGCCTGTCCTCTGAGTGAAATGGTTATGAATCATGTAATTGTATCAATGCCACAATCCATCAGAAGAGTTGACCTCCTTCTTCTTTTTTATCTGTTGTCCTGTATCACAGGGTGCCAGCACCAGAGGCAGCCTCTCCCTGAGACTAGGTTCTTTTTTAAATATTCAAAATATTGAGTATATTTTTTTATCAATATCTTAGTATTTTTTCTTGTAAAGATTCATTGGCCATGCTATGCTCACAAATTACATTTATTTATTTATTTGTCTTTTTGAGAAAGGGTCTTGCTATATAATTTAATCTGGCCTTGCATTCACTTTTGTAGTCCAGGCTGGTCTCAAACTTGCACTGATCCTCCTGCCTCAGTTTCCCAAGTGCTGGGATTACAGACGTGCACTACCACACCTGGCCTGTATTGTTTTTATAAAGTTTCCCAGGTATGAAATGTTTAAAAATGAATACTTGAGATGGGTAGTTGCAGGCAGTTTTGACTTACCATGATCAGTAACTTATTTCATATTAAAGGATCCAAAATATCAAGTGACTACTTCTGACTTGTTATTATTTGAAAATAATCACTTCCTCAGTGTTCACCACTTCAGGCATACTGATCATGCTGACCTTTTATAGACCAACATTTAGAAATGCTTGAAAGCAACTTTTTGAGGCACCTTCTATTGTAGGTGATGAAAATCTTGAAAATTAAAGAATTTGGAGAATTTTGCCAACTTCCTCAGAACTAGTAAAGGCAGTGGGGATGAGGTGGTGCTAGGCAGCGTGTCTGAACCCCACTTTCTACCTTGTGCATAGTCACAGGGCAGCTATGCTGCGAGTTCAGGTTCATTCAAGTTGTGTTTGTGAGTGTGTCCCTGCTTACATTCCTTCACATATAAAATGAGTAAGTAATTAGCCTAAAGATTCAACTATGAAATACCTGAATTCTTAAAGTTAACTTATTATACGCTTTACAGATCCAAATAATATGAAAGGGATCTAATATGTCTTTATGAATGCACAGGAACTTTTTTTCCTTTTAAATCTTTATGCCACTTGTTCATGACATTGATGTGTTTTGGTTTTGTTTTGTTTTTAGTCAGTAAGGCAAATTCAAAAATGTGACCATATTTCCACTAGGTGGCACCCTTCTGCTAAGTCCAATGGGGAAAATTACTGCCTAAAATACCGGACTGTCAAGTAAGCCTCAAAACCAAAACGGCAACAACAGCAACAACAACAGAACACACACACACACACACACACACACACACGCAATTATGATAAAACATCACGTTATACATTGCAGCTAAAAAACATTTTAAAAGCAATTTTGTGTCTGAAATAATAATAGTTGCTATGAATTTTTTTTTTTTTTTAAAGTGCAGCCGGGCGTGGTTGCGCACGTCTATAATCCCAGCACTCGGGAGGCTGAGGCAGGAGGATTGATGGGAGTTCGAGACCAGCCTGGGCTACAAAAGTGAGCTCAAGGCCAGCCTGAACTGCATAGTGAGACCCTGTTTCAAAACGGCAAAAAAAAAAAAAAGTGCATCTGGGTAGAAAAAACAGTATGTCACAATTCAGCACATGGCAGGCTCCTGAAGAAATAACTCCTGGACAGAATGGCAATACAATAGGTCAGGCATCAAAGCCCTTCTCATGATGTGTGACAATTTCCTACAGGGAATGTAAGCGGCACTACACTTGTCCCATTGAACAATAAAAAATAATGTCTTCAATTGCAACTGTGTATGTATTTGCTTCCTCTTAGTCCAAAGAGAAGTATATTCTTTTCCTTTTTCAAAAATTTTTTCTAAACAACATCAGTAGGGAGGTAGGTCATGTCCACACACTGTACTCTGTAGAACGATTGTGAGGACAATATGCAATATGTCAACTTTCAAAAAAAAGAAAGGGGAAAAGAATAAAAAAAAAAAGTAATGCTGATTTAAAAGGGTAAATGTTTAATTGTTTGATCAATCTTATATACCTATATGTATTAATCTAAACTGATCTGATGATGAAAATATGTAATATAACCATTGTTAAACTTAAACAATAAAAAATATTAAATTAAAAAAAATAATGTCTTTTCCAAAATATGGCCTATCCCATGGACCTGTAGGTAACACTAATCTGAAGCATTTTGATGAACAATTTGCATTAGCAAGTTTTACTTTTAATTTCAGTTAGGGTCTGGAACCAGATTGAAATTTTCAAATTTATGCTTAGGGAAACCTCACACAGAAAGCTATTCTTCTCTGTCTTACATATTTATCCATGAACATATCATAATTTAGTCAATAAACTACTTTTAAATAAAAGACCTTGAAAATCACTTCTGTAAGTCACACTGCAAAGCTTACTAGATAGATATGTTACTTTTCTTTCATTCACTCATTATTTAATTAGAAAGCAGTTTCTATACAACTTGGAAAGAAAATATAATTTGGTTTTAATAAAGATATTGGATATACTTCATTTTAATTTGGAAAGGTCTCATTTTCTACTTTCAGTTTTCTTCCACATGTAAATATATAATATATATCTTGCACACAGAGGATACTATATATGCTGAGTTAACAACATACTGAAATTATTGTGTCCTGAGGAACATTACATATGGTTGTTTTGATGTGAGAGTGAGCAAATTGCATATTTAAAGTGGTTAACTTGGCCTGGGGAGATAGCTTAGCAGTCTAAGCCCCAACCTGGCAAGTTCAAGGACTTGGGTTCCATCCGTGGTACCACATGTTGTGCTGGTTCCTGCACTGTGGGCACACTGCACACTGGCTGCCTAAACTGGTCATGGTGGCACATGCTTGACCCAAAAACCAAGACCAGGCATGGGGGCATACACCCGTAAACCCAGTGCTGCAGAAGCTGAAAACAGGAATATCATTATGAGTCCTTGGTGCGTAATGAGACCCTGTACCTAAGAAACAAAAGATATCTTACTTTGTTAAGTGAAATTCTGTATCATTTGTAATTTTTCCTGTTTTAATTTTAATTTGTACTATCTTTAAAACATTTAAAAATAAAAACAGCAAAAAATTTAAAAATTTAAAAGAATAACTTCTGTGAAAAACTACAAAAATTACATTATCAACATAGCATTAATTTATGAAACACATTTCATTGAAAGCAAAACATTTAAACTAAATTTCACCCTGTCTGAAATATTACACATGCCATTTTAAAATTTCAGTTTCTTGAGTCAAGTATAATTACTGAATATTTTAAGCTTTCCCATCTGTAGGCACATGTACTGTCTTTCAGTCTATCCTCATGCCATGTACAAATTCCTTGGTAACTGTACTGAAGACTGGACTTTTGTGCCTTCAACCTTGAGTTTTTAGCTGCTGCTTCCCATGACAAATTACTGACATCTGACTGAAGAAGGAAGATACTTTTTGGCCCATGATTTCAAAGATTTCTGTCCGTTGTCAGCTTGCTCTGTTGCTTTTAGGCCTTTGTCAGGCATAATGTCAGCAGAAGGGTGTGGGGAGCAAGGTGCCTACTTCATGGCAGATAGGCAGTGGTGGGGGAGGGGTGCAGAAAGGAAAGGCTGGGCCAAGATACAATCCCCAAAGTCATAGCCCATGGCCCATTCCCTTAATGGGCCTTAACTGCCAAGTTTCCATCTAGATATGAATCAACCAATGAGCCCAAAGCCTTACTGTCTAATTACCATCTAGACCAGTGGTTCTCAACCTTTCTAATGCCATGACCCGGCAATACAGTTCCTCATGTTGTGGTGACCACAAACCAAAAAATAATTTTGGTGGCTACTACAAAAGTGTACTTTTGCTACAGTTATGATTCAGAATGGCTTTAGGCGACTCCTGTGTTGGTCGTTTGACCTCGGCGAGGTCGCGACCCACAGGTTAAGAACTGCTGATCTAGGCTATCAGCTCTGACCCCTGCTGTTCTAGGGAACAAGCCCCAGCTGGTGAGTTTGGGGATGCATCATATGCAGAGCATAACAGTGCACAACTATCTACTTGGCTTTAACTATGGGTTGCGATGTGAAAAGAATAACTTCCAGTTCATTGACTGCACATCTCAACCAATGTTCTCTATGTTTTCTGAGCAGGTCTCCTCTTTCCATTTTATCTCTGGGTGGAGGTGGCTATAAGGGCTTTACGTGCTTAGTGGTAGAATTAAATCTTGTGTAAAATTGTTTGAATAATGTTTGCTTCATACTAATTTCACTCATTAATATATAGTCTTGGAACACAAGATTAGACAAAGATTTTCAAATAAGTAATAAATTAAGCCACCTATAATTCAAAGTTACAGACTGGAGCAGTTTTCATTAGATGTATTCGCATGATTACTCTAGAGTGTGCATAGTAGCTGGTGAATGTGTTGCATCTTGTTTCCAAAGTGACTTATTTCATAAGGGCATTAGCATGAGAAGGAGAACATTTCCAAAAAAGAGAGATGTGGTTGGTAGAAATATGCCACTGGGCAAGACTTTAATCAATATAACTGCTGAATATACAACAGTTCAGTCCCCAGATCTCCGGGGTGTGATCCGTAATATCATTAGGGGTGGAAATGTCAGACTGTGTGGAGCTCCAAAGTGGTTCCATAGGTTTTTCTGAGTATATCTACAGAACATTTGAGAATATTATTTCTTGATTTTCTGTGAACATTTCCTCCTTGCATCCTTAATGCTTTCAGAGTGACTTTCTGTGTCCTAACCAAGCTGGTGGGCTACTGAAACATCACCCTGGGAACTCAAACGTACATCAGCCAAGAGAGCAGGGATAATTTTCACATCAGAAGACCTCCATGAGGCCCAAAGTGGGTCACAGAAATGGTGGAGGATTAGTCGTCAGAATGCATGATCTCACATAAATTTGGCAGTGGTCTCTGCACTAGCGTGTGCTACCTCACTGTGAGAAGTTGCATAGCTTAATTTTGCTGAATGCCCGATGCTGTTGTTCTAAAGACTTCATTGAGGGCCAGGGAGATAGCTCAGTAGAATGAGCACCTGCCTGGTACAATAATCAATCTCTTTGTTGTTTCATTACTAAGTAACACTTTTTTATGTCTTTGAAGATGAATACTTGCCTTCCCTCTACTTGATAGACTTTCTTATCATCTGTTACATCTTAATTTACAGAGTGCTTGCTGTGTTCCATGTGCCAGAGAAGCTGGCACGAAAGTGCAGTGAAAACAGGGAGCAATTAACGAAAGCTCCCCTGCTGGGTATTCGTTTTTGTTTATGTGTTTTGAATTCACAGAATTTCAGACAAACGTCAATGCAGTGGTAAACATAATACCAACTGCCACACTAAATATAGAAAGTTGCTTTTCTCCAACACTGATAAAATAAATTGAAGTTTTATATTCAAGTTCAGGAATTAATATTTACTGTTCCTTGTTATGTTTTCTACATATTTTTTCATTTTATGGTGCTACAATTTTTTTTTTTTGTCTTTTTGAGACAGGGTCTTGATATGCAGTTGAGGCTGGCCTTGAACTCGCTTTTGTAGCCCAGGCCGGTCTCGAACTCACACCAATCCTCCTGCCTCAGCCTCCCGAGTGCTGGGATTACAGGCGTGCGCCACCATGCCCAGCTGCTACAATTATTAAAAGCTGAAAATCGTAATGCTTTGAACTTGCTTTCAGGTAATATGCCTATTCAGTTGACCAGATAGAAAATCATTTTATAAATTCATAGATCCTTGAAATTTAAATCAGACTCTAGCCTACCCAAACACGTTTTTGTTTTGTTTAGTATTCATGTTCTATATAGTATCATTTTGATATTCTATAATATTTTTTGAAATTGCCAGATTACTTTCAGGTTCAGTTCCTTGGGGTTGGAGGAGGCAAATTGAGGTAAGGCTGAGAACACAGCAGAGCAGATTTTAGACTGCATTCTCCCTGAACCATTTAGCACGAAATCCATAATCCCTCTGAGCTCTTGGCTGCATATTGCGAAGGAAGAAGATGGTGAGAATTTAGCCAAGGTTTGCACAATACCAGTGGCTGGGCTTGTGCAACCTTTGGCCTTAAGGGAGAAGCTGAGTAAGTCACTGTAGAAAGGACACCACCTTGCCTCTAGAGCTCTTGGAATTTTTACTGCCATTTTTGAATGTTAACGAAAATGTGAATTGATATGCATGTATGTACCTTTATCAAATATATACATGTAGAATGTGAATATATGTTGATGCACGTACATCTATATGTAATACTGATGTATATGTAATTCACATCTAAATACATTCAGGGTCATATGACAAGATTACTCCAGGGCTTTGAGTAAAAATGAGTTTGTGACAATTTGATTTGTGCTATTTTTAGATAGTGATTCATTTGCTTTCTTAAAGAAATTAGGATTTTCTTTGAAGCATTTCTATTTTGTGGTTCTTTTTATTGTTTAAGGATCCCTGGTTTTTATATTCTCTTTCCAAAAGTTGGTTCCTAGAAATGACTTTCTTGGAAATAATACGCGTGTCAGAACTTATGATTTCTTTGATTTTAGATTTAAGAAAAGTTAGCTGAATACATAATCAAACCTTATTTGCATTTAAAAATGTTCTCCAGACTATGTGTATATCATCTGATATGATATTATTGTAATTTATCATACAAATAGATTTTCTTGATGTGGAGAAGAAGCAATCTATATATCAGATTGCACAATAAAAATGAAGAAAAATGAGGAATAAAGCTATTTTTGTTATCTTTTTTCTCACCTCTTTTTTGAAAACTAAATGAAGTTTTTATTTCTTATTTCATCTCAAGGCCTCTGCTCTGAAAACAGCAACGCCACAAATCCAAACTGCATAATTAAGGACTTGAATGCACTGTAATCTGTTTTCAAAGAATGGGCCAGGGGGACCACTTAAGTGGCATTAGTAGTGTTTGTCCGGGAGAAGTAGGATGGTCCTGCTAGTGGAACTGCGGTTTACTTTCAGCAAGTGAGACTAAATAAAAACTGATATTGAAGCTTCTGTTAATCATGCCTCACCTCTGCACATGATTTTAATAAAATGATGGATGCTGTGCATGGGCAGTGTTTTCTTCTTCATCTTCATCTTCTACTCCATATATATTTCTATTGGCTTGAAGTGTGATGCCATTTCTGAAGGGAGCTTCTGCTTCCGTGTCTCCCTTTGCATTTGTGTCACTTCCAACTCCAAATTCTGTTCTGTTCATTTCCACGTGTGTTTAGAAATTGTTCTGTGCAAAAAATTTAACTTCCACACACAGGAAATAAATATCTGGACATCATTCTTGTCTTGGCCTCCTAAACTCCTCCCTTCAAGTAGCAAACACATTATTAATAATATATTGAGAAATATTTTATTTCCTGAATTTGCCATCAAAATTTGCCCTAAATCAGTAGACACAATGGAGAGGTGAAGGTACTGGATAAGTCACAGTTGCTGGAATTAGAAGCGGTACCTAATACTGACTAAAACATGACCCTTCTCCATATATCATGTTAAAGATTCAGTTGTTTTCAATGAATTAAAGCTCCTATAAGCAGGCACGGGGGCCAGGGGTTTGATCCAGGGGGTTGCCCTGGCCTTCCCCCAGAGAGTGCTGAGAGGGCAACTGAGACTGGGCATGGGGGCGCACCTATAATTGCAGTTCTTGGGAGGCTATAAACAGGTGGATCACTAGGAGTCAGGTCTATGTAGTGAAATCCTGAATACACTCTGTCAACTTTACCCTAAAATATAAATAAATAAATAGATAGATAGATAGATAGATAGATAGATAGATAGATAGATAGATAGATTCGGCTGTTTATATTGAGTCTTTGATGATGTTCTGGTGGTGGTGCATCTGTCTGCCTATGCTTTTGAAATAGATGTGGAGTGGGGAGAAAATGATAGTATGAGTTCACAGACAAAACTTACTGGGTATTTCTTGATTCCTCTTTTGTAATGTGCTAATTGGTGACTGGTGTTCAGAATTTTGGCATCTGACTGTGTGACTTCCAGAGTAATGTATATAGGATCTCAATGCGTTATGATGAGAAGTCACCCACACAACTGGAGAGAATGTTTGAAAGTCAATAAGGCGATCCACTGCTCCAAGAAGATGACAGCTACTTCTTTTCCACAGCCCTTGTTGGCTTTCATAGACCTCCCCTCTTGCTTCAGCATGCACTGGGGCCCACTGATCTCCACATTTGGCATTTGAATTTCAAGTGGATAGCAGTAGAGCAGAGATTTGATGCTTTTCTCTTGAAGAAGAGTTTTACTTCAGAACTCAGTAAGCATGTCAATGAATTTTAAAGCATTCTTGTGCAGTTAATAGAAAAAAATATTGTCTCTTACTTCAGTACATTTCTTGGTGAGTAAAATTTCATTCTAGAAACTATGATCATTTTTATTCCTATCTTAGATGTTAGAATAACAAGCTTCAATAATACACTTGAAAAACCTTTTCATGGTAAATAAATATATTTATTTGAAGGATATTTGAGTATCACAGACTGCTTTTTTGTAGGAAGAAACAAAAAATAGAAACCTCGAGCTCCCTCTTTGGTTATGCTGACTTTATACTTGTTTTTTTTCACATTCCAGTTTGAAAAATGTATTGTTCCTCTGATAACTCACCTGTAAATGAATAATTGCTTGTCTCACAGAATGGTAAGGTTGTCAGTGTAATTGGTTTATTATCCAGGAGGTGCTTAAAAATAATGGTGCTTATTATTTCTCTATTAATATGTATTAGATTGTTCTGATAGATATATTCAGTGTGGTAGAAAACAGAATAGAGTTGAATGTTGGGCTTCCCAGAAGTTGGAGATCCCAACTGTGAAGCATCATTCTCCATTACTTTGACTAAATCAGAAACTTAATAGCACTTTTAAAATTCCACTCTGTTTTAGTTGATATGTATATTATATGCAGTCTTCCTGGCCCCCAAACAAGCATAGATTAAGATGTCATTAAAGAAATGTACATTCCACACGTGCAAAGAAGTCAATAATGTTTGGATTTCAAAAGGAGAGAAGTGAATATGCATTTGCTTTCTTAAAGGTTGTTATTTCCTTCTCCCATCTCATGGTTAAATTCCCTCTTCTGTTTGCAATGCATTCTGTATTCTGAATGCCATTTCACTCCTTCTCAGAGCTACAGTCCTTGAGCTGTGACAGTGAATCCGAAAAAACTGCTGTGGAATCACAGATGGTGCAAATATTTGAAAATAGGTAAATACAATCTAGGATTAGCAGCCTGGGCTCAGAAATGTCAGCTCCATATTGCATATTGGTCGCAAAAGGCGATTTTAGTTAAGGAAAACCTAGGGCAAAAACATCACGACAGAAAATTGCTGGTTTAGAATTGTACAAAATAACAAGCCCCTAATTGTTGTATAAACCTCAAAATGAATAACTTTGTAACAAGGAGAAGGTGTTTCATAGAGGTCACAAAGCATCAAGATGTGATACAGAGGATAAAATATTTAATAGATATCATAACAGTTCAGTACCAATGCTGCCTTCCATTTAAGCCAATTTTTAAGAAGAAAATATGAATTCAAGTGGGTATGCTTGAGGTAGGAACATATGAAATGAGCTGAATTTTGGAAGCAACAATGAAGTTGCAGTGCAAAATTTGCATATGACAATTATTAATAACATGCACCGTTTACTGCTCTTATGGTCTTTCAGAATTTCAACAATGTTTCTTCCCTTTAAGAGATGGATACCTCAAAAAAGTATTGCAGAACTGATCATGTGATTAAATCACCTACTTTACCGATACAGCAACAGAATGACAAAGGCTGTTTGCTCAGAATCACAGCACTGATGAATTTGGTAGATTAAAACCAAAGCTTCTCTTTCCTATAATGTGATTGGTAGAAGGAGCTTTGCTCAATTTTCAGAATAGTAGAAATTACTTTTAGGTATATGCAGCAGTGCTTATGCAGAAAGACAAGAGGACTAAAGGGAAAGGTTATAGATTTATTACTTATTTAAAAAAACGGGGATCAGACTTAGTAAGACTGGATTTTATTTTGCAGTTTATCTGGAAGTAAGAAAGCTGTGTCATGCTTTGGGTATAGTGTGCATTTTTTCTGGCTGATTATGTCTAAGACTAAATACTAGAGCTTATGCATGCTCCAGATTAGACATGAAGATTTATGTGGCAGTACTGATGCCAACTCTGTGTTGATAGATAGACGCATACAGTAAACATGTGTTAATAAAGTACTTCATTAATACGGGAAGTATCAAGATGGCAAAGTCTACAAAGAAAAAAAAAAGTATATTAGAGACAGATATTTATATCTGTCTCTGTATTTGGGACAGGAACAGCTGACAAAGTTTGCAAAGGTGAACACAAACTAGTTCAAGCATGTCCTTTAAACTATAACTGGTGTGGCTCTTTTGCAGTATATAGAATCTTTTCCTGGCTCAGAGATAAATATCTTCTACAATTAGCATCTGACTTTATAGACTTTAGTTTTATGTCAAATAATAAATAGCAAGCCAAACAAAGATCCTTTCTCATAGCCGGGTGTGGTGGCGCACACCTGTAATCCCAGCACTCGGGAGGCTGAGGCAAGAGGATCAGTGTGAGTTCGAGACCAGCCTGGGCTACAAAAGTGAGTTCAAGGCCAGCCTGAACTGCATAGTGAGACCTTGTCTCAAAAAGACAAAAAACAAACAAACAAACAAACAAAAAAAACCCAAAGATCCTTTCTCCTAAAGGGCATACAACGTTTATGAGGCATGATCACAGAGTGCCCTGTTCTAACACCACAGAAAAGATGAACCTATAGTCATACTTAAGTTTTATTTGCACCTCTCAAAAAAATGCTCCTTAACTGTCCCAACTTCGGGTGCTCCACACCTGAGCATATGGGTGGTCAGTAAAAATGGCACGATCTAGATCTATACTTGATTTCACAACCAACCTATGAAGCAATTTTCTCAAAGCTTTCTACAAGTCCTATGGAGCTTTGACTGTCAGATTTGATTCCCCAGCAGCAAGATCCTGGAGCGCAGCCAGTCAGCTAACACTGGCTGAGGAGTTCGTCTCAACAAATTGGCCAAGATGTCTTTCAGGGATATAGAGGAGCGATTTAGTAATCTCATATGTTTCTTCTGTGCAGAAGATGAGGTAGGATAATTGCATATAAGGAAGTGAAAATCCTTTCTTTAAGGATTTAGCAAGCAAAAGTCTGATCAAACAGCATGGTGGTGTTTTCCTTGGAGATGGCAGCTTTCCTGGCTGCTCTTAGTAAGAGAGAAGTAGCCTACGAGTGGTCTGATGAAGACATAGTTGTCATTCTCTTGTCACTCACCTCCCACAACTACCATTGTTTTTTGCATCCATCTGCATGGATCTAGAATTCCACCTGGCTTCCTTGTTCCTTTAACTTACATCTGAGTAGGAGGTGCTCATGGTTTAAATCTACTTTGTATTTATTTGTTTCTCCATGGAATGGTCTGTCTGGAGAACTGATGTTTGAGCCAAGAGAAAATTAGAGCCCTATGAGTGTAAGAGTTGAAAATAAGAGAAAACTAATATTGGAATGCAGCTGCATACCCCAAAGGGAGACTCACTACCTGTACAAGGGATTCAAAGTCCTGTCTTCCTGGTTTCTCATCTCTCTGCATTTGCTATTTTCAGGTAAATTTAGATGAGTCTTTTGTACAGAATGTATAAAAGGGTCCAGTGAATAACTTTGATTTTAGAGACACCTACTGAAGTTCCCAACCTTAGTTTCCCGTACTAATTTTTACTTTCTCACAGAAAACTATCTTGCCAGATATCAAGAAATGGTGTGGTAGGCCAGCACTGTCCAATGTCAGCTATGGATTGATACAGGTGTTTCTACTTTCCACCATGGAAGCTGCCATATACTTGAAGCCATTCTGCACTTGAGCATATGGGTGGTCAGTAATGTTATTCAAGAATTTTAAATTTCATTTAGTTTCACTTAATGGTAAGTGAAAATATTTACATTTGGCTAATAGTTACTGTTGGGGAAGGATGGTTTTGGACTATTAACTTTAATAGATATAAGTCAGTTGAGAATGTTGCTACATAACAGATACTAATCCATTGAATCTGGTTGAGAGTCCAAGACTTTCTGTGACCATCAAGATTCTGTTGCCATGATAAACAGTTGAGAAAATACACTTAAGGAATGTTTTCTTTTGGCTCAAATGTCTCAGTTCATGGTTAGCTGGTTCTATTGCTTGAAGGTTAGAACAAAGCAAAAACTTCAGTTTGGCAAATGGGAGGCTGAAATTAAAAGATTTCCTAAATTAGCACATCTAGTAATTGGAGAGCCATCCTTTGGTCATGTACAATCATCTATATCATAGTAATCATCCATCAATCACCTTTATTAAATTGAGGCCAATGATTTTCTGCTTATGATAGATCAATAAACTGTAGAGCATTTTGATAATTATAATGAATGAAAGCAAAATAAACATATCCAATCAGTTAAATAAAGATGCCTCTGTATAGCAAAGGAGAGAGAATGAAGGGAGGACCCAGAGAATAGAAAATACATAAATGGGAGGGAGGGACTGGGGAGATGGCCCAGTAGATCAAGTGTCTGCCTGCTGAGCACAAGATCCTGAGTTCAGTTCAGTCCCTGGTACTTCAGAAAGAAAGAAAGAAAGAAAGAAAGAAAGAAAGAAAGAAAGAAAGAAAGAAAGAAAGAAAGAAAGAAAGAACGAAAGAAAGAAAGAAAGAAAGAAAGAAAGAAAGGAAAGGAAAGGAAAGGAAATATAGATTGGGGAAATATTTACAAACTGTTTATCTGACAGATATATATTAAGACCATGTAAGGAACTTAAAACAGTAACAAAATATGCAGTTAAAATGACCCAGAGCTTAGACACTTCTCCAAAGAACAAATTTAGAGGATGAACAAATTTATGGAAGAATACTTGACCTTACTAGTCATGTCATGAGAAAAAATGCAAGTTGAGAGACACAAAGACAGAGACAGAGACAGAGAGAGAGAGTGACAGAGAGAATGACTAATGTAATACAGCATGGTGATGATTTAGTAAAAGGGAAACTCTTGCACCTCGGTAGCAGGAACATGAATTAGTTCAGTGATTGTTGAGAACAATGTGGAGCTTCCTCAGGGAACTAAAAGTGTATCTACTATATGATCTGGCTCACTTTCTCTTGAAGTTATCTATACAAAAGAAACAAAATCTTCCTACCAAATTGCCACCTGTGAACTCATGATTGTTTCTCTACTGTTAACAAGAGCTAAGATACAGAATCATCTTAGATGCCCTGCAACAGGCAATGAAGTAAAGAAGAGGTGGGATTATGGACAGTGGTAGATGATTCAGATTGTATCATTTGCAGCAGGACATACACATCTCTGGATCATTATGTTAATAAAATAAGTGAGATATCAGTCAGTGAGGCTTCAGGTTTTCTCTTGTATGTGTGTAGTAAATAACTGGTAGTGTGTAGAATTGCAATAGTGATTATTAGACTCTGCTCATACGCAAGGAGTGTACAAGGTTGGGCAATAGGTATCTTACAGACATAGAAGTAGTCCTAATATTTTCTACACACCAAAGGGGAGACCATATTTTGCAGTTACTCTTTGTTTAGTAATCACTTGGTCAGAGAAAACAGAATTTCTTTTTTTTCTTTTAATAATTTTTATTTTATTTATTTTTTTCTTGTTTCAGAACCTTTGTTTGTTTATTCACTCATTTTTATGGCCAGCTCAGCCTGCCACAAGGGCAGGGCTGGCGCAGCATGTGGTGCCGGGGATCGAACCGCGGTCCCTGAAGCCGCCCAAGGTTTCCCAAGCAGGCGCTTTAGACCACTGAGCCATCCTGCCGGGCCCCAGAAAACAAAATTTCTAACCACAAATTAACAGTAAAATAACATGTGAAGTACCCTGGTATGATCAATACCTGTTGTATACATATATTAAACTACTATATTGTACTCCAGATATATGTAAAATTCTCACACAATAAAAAATCTTTTTGAAAAGTTTGTAATGAAATGTAGTAATTTGATCACTCCATATTGTGTACATGCACTGTATTATTCTATAAGGGCACATGAATCTATGTAACTAAAATAATAGCTAAAAAGAAATTACACATTTAAAAATTGTATTTGATTCTGTTCCATAGGTAGTGATTCAAGCAGACAGCAATGGTTGTAGTAATAATGCTGTCTTCTGTGCACTGTGAGCCTTGTCCTCCCAGTTGTGAAGGTGAGGAAGCTGAGTTACGGAGCAGTGAGGCAATTTGACCCAAGCCCTCGATGCCTAAGCCTGGTACAAGTTCAGAACTTCACTGAACATCCCTGCAGTGCATGCTCTGGTCACTGTAGGACCAGTTTTTCTGGGTGTCATATGGCAGGTGCTCTTTGCTGCTTGTGTGGCGAAAGTATTATTGCTGTTTTCTGCTCACTTGAAAATGTAGACTTGGAAAATTAGCCATGTATATTTCTTTTTGATTGAGCCAAGAACATTTGTACTAAGCGTCATTCTCAGTCTTTTAAAAAGTTTGTTTGTAAGCAGGGTGTCATCAAGGTGTAAGTTTCTCAGTCTGGAAGTACAGAACTTATGCTCTTCTTGTCTCAGCTTCTCAGGCTTCTAGGTCTTCAGGTATGCCAATTATGCCTGTGCAGGTGAGAAATTATTTATCCAGGGTGTATAATTTAACTAGTGTCATCTATGAAGTCCAGTTTTAAATTGTGCATATTTAGATTTAATTCCTTGCATTTTATTTATTCTTGAAAAGTTAATGAGAACTTTAGGATAGAGACATCTATATCTGTCTGTCTGTTTGTCTATCTCTATCTTCTATCTATCTATCTATCTATCTATCTATCTATCTACCTATCTATCTATCATCTATCTATGCACCCACCCACGTACCTCTGTCTCTGTATCTATTGACTTCTGGCTTAGAATTTTTCACTTTCCAACAGTGTGGAAATGATATACCCTTATTAGAACTCTTACTTTACCTTTGAGTTTTTGTCTCTGCCTGAGCTAGCATTCTATGGGTGGTGTAGCTGTGTGATGCTGCGTTGGGGCAGGAAGCCATTGCTACTAATCAGCTTTGCCCATGTTCATAAGAGGAAACACAGACACTCTTTGGGGCAGTGCACTATTAATCTAGGATATTTAGTAGGATAGGTGCTGTCATGTAGTGTTGACTTAATGATATTTTCAATTCATATTAGCTTTAATTGAAAAGCACTTCTCATAAGTCGCGAAACATTTTTATAAGCCTTAAACTTTATAAAAGCTTAAAATTGTCTTGGGTCTCACAGTTGCCTTCAGTGTCAAATTGGCTTTGTAATTTTAACAAATGAGAATGTTTACCCTTTGCCTTCTGTTTTTCAATATTCTGTATGTCTGATCTGAGCCTTATTTCTCAGAGATCTATCATTTTGTTTAGTTCAGTGACCAATGTTAACAACAGCTATTTCTTTAACTTTCTGATTTTAAACAAGAGCACAGAATGTTTTTATTTGACATTTGAATAGTACATTCATAGAGTTCAAATATTAAATATTACATAAATAGCACAGTAGAGGATTTCACTCCTAAACTCATTCCCCAGCTACTCAAATCTGTATTATATCATTTTAAAAATAAATAGCCACTATTATTCTCTTTACTGTGTTCTTAATTTAGAGAAATGTTTATATATTTGAGCTAATCCAGAGTCTTCCTTTAGTTCTGTTTTTCCGTGTTAGCAGACACATTGATTCAAAGATATACTGTCTTTATTCTTTTTATTTTTTATGAGAAAAATAAATTTATTGAGGGAAAGAAAGCGCCTGTTTAAGAGAGGGACAGAAAGGGGAGTTCTGAGCAGGTTGTGCCCGGTCTTTATTCTTTTTAAATAAAATCTTAACACCATAAAAACTGATTTTTCTGTTTAACAGTTTTTTCTTTACTTACAATGAATTCAATGTTCCTATATCTTATGAGCTAGTGACCAGTTGTGGTGCATGTGTGCTTGCCTGCATTCAGGAGGTCTGAACAGGCAGAGCCCATTGACTACTGGAGAAACTGCCCTTGCACGGGGTGAGGCATGGGATCTGGAGGCACACAGTGAGCTTTCAAATTGGGCCTTCAAGTAGCAGCCCAGAGGCCCTGCTCAGATTGCTTTTCCACCCTACTCCTGAACTTCCTGGGCTTCATGATTCTGAGAGGTCCAGCATGTGGGCAGAATTCTAGGGAGCATCGTTATTGCAACAACTACTATGCCTGCTTCTATTGCCATCTGTGGTAGAGAATGCAGTGGAACTTACTGCTCAGTGACAAGCAATGAACTATTGACCTTAATTTCAGAATTTGGGCAAGATTATATGTGTGGCCATATGTGATTATCACTACCTTTTTCACTTACTAGCTATGCAGCCCTGCATTTCTATACCCTCACTGAAACTTAGCTTTTCATAAATACAACTGGAATAAAAGTACTGTTGTTTGATCTGGGATGTTTTCTTAGTGCTAAACACGTGGTCCCTGGCTCTTACCATTACTGGAAGGTAGCAGAAATCTTGTGGTATGGAGCAGGTAGGATGTCATCATAGCCATGCCCATATGGGGTCATTGGGGCTCTGATGACTTTCCATCCTCTCCCTTTGCTTCCGGCTCTGAGCAGCTTGGGCAGCTTTGTTCTACCCATTATTCCCTGCTGGCACGTTGAATGCCCATACTCAAGTTCATCAACTTGTGAACTGAAACATCTAAAACTATGAACAAAACCAATTTGTTTCTTGTGGTTAGAGTTCATTTTGGCAGCCATTTGGTCACAGTGACTGAATGCTGAGTAACACGGAAAAGCTTCATTTTGTTGGCATGCACAGTATTCTGTACCAGGTATACATAGAAATATGTTTATAATATTGGCCTATATATATTAATAGCTATCATAAATTAAAAGAAGCTGGGCTCCTTCTAATCCCAAGCTGGAGATTCAGAAACAAATGCCAACATTTACATATTCCAATAATTTGGAAATAATCAATGAGCACTTCCCACTGGACAAGTGAAAGGAAAGGGGTGACTCATTCTATACTATTACGAAAGACAATTCTATATTTAATGAAATGATCATGCTAGGGAAACAGGAAGATAATCTGAGGAAATGTTAGTGAGAGTTTAGTAACAAATCCCCTGTATTTTCTATAATAAAAAAGTGTTATGTTTTTTGATGTATAAATTGTACAGTGAAGCCTAATGCCTGCTACTGGTTGGAATTTAACACTGTGAAATATTTTAAGCTTTGTATTATTATTAATGAGCATAAAGAATCTGATCATGTGATAATGGAAAGATGGTGTGCTTACCTTTTGCTATGTCCAAAAGATTAACGTAAATTGCGAAATGGAAGTTTTCTTCACTCATCTGTCTTATTTAGACCCAAAGTCTTCATGTTCTGTGAACTAAACCTGGTCATCTTTTGGTGAAGAACAACAGGACAGGGAAGAATATGCATTGAAAGAGAGATAGAATACCTTGATATTGATTTTCAAAGAATAATTATTACTTTAACAAATTACAAATGCATCAAGTCTTTTTGGTCTTTATCTTCTGATATACTGAGGATGCTGACCAAATATATTCAGTCAAAATATTACCCTCCATTCCACCAAGTAATGCTAAAAACTATTCAGCAACATGCTAGGAAGAAAATTGCAATGTTGTGATGTTTTATTGATCCATTAAAAATGACCAGCTCTATTAGGACTCCAAACCATTTCACAGCAGGAATTTTTGGTTAAACTCTTCTTAACAATAGGGAAAAAATAAGCTATTTTATTTCTTTTAAGATTCTGTAAAGATAACAGAGCTATTCAAAATCAAATAACTTCTTTTCTCTGAAAAGTTTTAAAGAAACATCATTTTTTCACAATATGTCTGCTGAATTATGCCAGAGTATCTTTTAACACTATGATAAAAAACTTTTAGTTTCAAATGCTTCTAGAAAGTCTAGAAATTGGACAAGTAGTAGATTTTAGAGTTCAAATCTTTGCTGTCCTGCCTGTACATTAAAAGACTTGGAAAAACACATTTGGGAAAGTGACCATTGGTGGAAATAAAGTGCTACTTTTATAATTTCTTTATTTTTAAAAGGCTCAGATAAAAAACATATATAGAATGATAGTTGGCAAATTTCTTATTTTAGGTTGTAAATACTAGAAGAGTGTGACTTAAACTCAATCTTAATGAGTTCTTAATTATATGTCCATGTGTCATGACAGAATAACTACCATGTGATTTTTACCATGAGGAAATAGCACCCCATGGATTTTGATCTAAGGTCTCTTAGTTTAGACCTTATGCAGAAATTCTGTTATATAATGTAATCACAGTGATAGAGGGAATTGTATCAGGAAGTCAGGATTGTCCTAACTTCTAGCATTTCCCTGTGTTTTGTGGCAAACACGTAGCCTAGTCAGTTAGTCATAGAGCACTCTGGCCTCCTCAGTGGATGAGTGATCAACTATGTCCCAGGACATGTCCAACTTTATCATCCTGTCACTAGGATTGTGCATCTAGACAATCTGTCAATATTGTCATTCAGTGTTATGCTCCAAAAAAGGGGGAAAAAAGACAAAGTAAATCCTTCTGCCTTTTCATTTTGATATTCAGGTGGGTAACTGTTTACTGTAGAAGGGCTAAAGTGACTCCAGGAATTCTTGATTGCAAAATTCAATCAGTGAGCTTTTTCTTTCTTTTCTCATCCTTTTTTTGTTTGTCTTGAACAAGGCAAGATTAAATACAGTGAGTAAAATATTTCTACTCTTCTAAGAAAAGTATAATGCTTCCCAAAACATCTCATGTGTATTTCAATTTGTGAATTAGATCTATTTAAAAGAAAATTTATGGCATCAAATAATTTTACACTAAGTCTGTCTCAGTTACTGTTCTCTCATTGCCGAAACAAAATACCCAACACCCCAAATGAAGGAAGGAACATAGAATGAGGAATTTTCCAGTTATCATTGCATATGTCTTTTCCATCTTAGCTCACAGTCAGTGGCGGTTTCAGTCCATATTGAGCTGGCTCCAAGGTGGAGTGGCACATGACAGAGAGCAGCCATGCATGGCAGGTGCAAAGAACTAGAGGGCAAAGGAGCTGTAGCAGCTCAGGCAGCTAGCCAGCTTTTCTCCCCTCTGTACATTGTAATTCATCACACTTCCATGGCCTTATAAATGACCTACCATAGGTCAGGTACAGCATCCACACCCACAATAACCAATCACAAACTCCAGAATCTGCCCCATGACTGGAAGAGGCTTTGGGGGAACAATTAGACACAAATCATAACAAAGACCTTACAAGGCACATCTATTTCTTTTATCCTGTTACTTTAAAAAAAGTTTTTAAGCATAATTTTGGTGCTGCTATACTTAAAACATGGAACTTTCACTGCTTTTTAGAGGTCAGAAAGGAAATTCTGCTGAATTATTGTACTTACATGGGGTGTTTACACAGTATTTTAGGCTTCTTTCATCTAATATTTTATAACATATCACTCCAGCATTTGGTGGCTTAAAGCAAACATCAATTTATTTGCTTGTGATTTGATTGGATAACAATCCCAGCAGGACTTCGTGGGCAATTCTAGGGGCTCTGGTGAAGGTTAGTTTTTAGGCTGTATCCAGCTGGACATTGGGCTAACCTAGAAGACCAAGAAAGTTTCTATTGTTACCAAGGTGCCATTTCATGTCCTTTGTTTTTCTCCACTTACATAGTTTGAATCCCTCATAACGTGGTTCTTAGGATCTTCTACATGCAGCTGCTTTCATTTCTGAGAAGTGTAAAAGGCAATGACTAATTTCTTAAGGACTACTTTAGAAGTGATTTAAAACATTTCTTCTGCCACATTTCCTAGGCCAAAGCAGGAAAGAGCAGACACAATACAAAGAATGGAAAAAGGATGCCCTAGTTTCCATAAGAAGTGCAAGGAATTTACAGCTATCTCAACTCCACCAACCCTTCAGTAGTCCTGGACAAAACCCCAATTATATCAGTCATAGGGATGCTCTAGAGGACCACATGAAGAATTTAGTTTTAGATGCTGAAAATATTGTACAGATAAATGATGTCACTAGTGTACCCAGACATAATCCTTTAATATTTGCCTTTTAAAGTATGAAAGCAAGTTATAATTGGTAAAAAAAAAAAAAAAGTTCTTCCTAGCTTGTTATGCTTAAAAGGCCAAGAATATATATTTCTCTGAAAAACCAATAGCTATATAGCTAGATATATATAAAAGTAGTCCACCTTATCTAAGTATTGTTATAACTTTCTGTTGAAAATATCATATGTTCTAAATAACTTTTAACTTCAACGAAATTAAAACAGTGTAGAGTAATTCATACCATACTGTTAAATGTTATTAATTAATTAATTTATTTATTTATTTTTGTCTTTTTGAGACAGGGTCTCACTATGAAGTTCAGGCTGGTCTCAAACTCATATTGTTCCTCCTGCCTCAGCCTCCCAAGTTCTGGGATTACAGGCATGTGCCACCACGCTTGGCCTAAATATATTATTAGACTTGTGTTGTATATACTTTATAAGAAATGAAACTTGTATGTAAAAGTGGATTATTATGCCTATAAAGATACAATAATTCTGATGTATATTAATTTCAATGAATTCTGCCTCTGTGAAATCCTTTATGTTGACATATTTCATACTTGAAGGAGCAGAAAATGTGAGATTTTGAGGATTCTGAATATTTCAGATCAAGTTACGGTTTTTTTTTTTGTTGTTGTTGTTATGGAATCAATTTGTATTCAAGAGTCTTTAGTATATTCAGGAGTTAATACAATAATTTTTGTGAGAAGTTTTTAAATTACTCTTTCTCCTCAGAAGATAATAGTTCATAGAAGTGCCCTCTTTTCAATAGTATCGCTATTTATTTATTTATTTACTTACTTATTTACTTACTTACTTACTTACTTACTTACTTACTTACTGTATTTTTGTGCCAAGGTTTCACTGTGTGGTTTGGGCTGGCTTTGCAGTCCCTTTTCAGTCTGCACTGGACTCAGCTTGCACCATTTCTTTGTCTCTAGCTCCCGAGTGCTGGGATTGCAGGCACGAGCCACCACACCAGCTAGACAGCACTTTTTGAAAGGAGTCCAAAGCAAAGAGCAGATGTGCCCTTCCAGGAAGCATGGTCTTATTTCTCATGGATTCCTTCTTCACTTACTCTCTGGGTGGAGGAAGGTAATTTTTTCTAAAAAGGGTGGGCAAATAGTGACACAGTGCAACTGTGCTACCTGAAAGGTGAGCATTGCCCTGCTCCTGCCATCCAGTTTTCTTGTACCGGCTGCACTGAAGACACTGCCTCACCCTGCCACTTTCCTCATTGCTGCATGATATGGGAACACAGAAATCAAGATGTCGCCATTGTGAGCCCTTACTTCACTCCCTGAGAAGTAATGTGACACACATCACAGGGGCACTGGGCTGTTGAGCATCCTCTTTAGAATGTGGAAACTTTGGGGGCTGGGGAGATACCTCAGTAGAATAAGTGCTTGCCTGGCAAGCGCAAGGGCTTGAGTGCAATCCACAGTTCCAGAAAAGAAAAAAAAAAAGAATTTGGAATCTTTATTTCACATGATGACTCTTTGCATACCCATGGGCGAGCTCAGCTATAGACATATGCATACACACACACATACACACATGCACACACATACACATGCACACATGCAGATCCATTAATGAAAGAAAATAATTTGGATATTTTTCTTGGTATGTGAGGTCCTACTGAAGTTGCTGTGAGCACATTTTAATTCACTATTTCATGCTGAAAGCAAGTTAGAGCACAGAGGATGTTATTCTACCCTAAAATGTCTCCTAATGATTTTCTTTCACTTATTTAGAGATGGGGTCTTTCATCAACACTCAAAACCTTATGAAAATAATCCCTTGTTCCAAATTGACTTTAATCAGAGGTTCTTGGAAATATAGCTGTGTGGGTAATTTGAGCTTTTTTTTTTTTTTTTTTTTGTCTTCATGGCTTCGGTGAATTTTCACCCAGCTCTAATTCCACGGAGAATTTTCTTTGCCTCTATCACATGTTGCGATTGCCTGCTTACTGGTCTTTCTCCAAATTACCTGCTTATTGTTTGAGAAGAGGGATGGAACTTACTCATTTTGAAGGACTGATGACAAATTTCATAGCACATTTGTGCATGTGTGTTTGTATTATAAGCCCTTTGAACCCGAAAGTGGAGTTTCACACTTAGGATATAGGGGCTTTGAAGTATTTTATCCATATTACACTCACTAGAATGACATCCTCAATCTATGGATCAGTGCAAGGGGAGCAGGTGAGGCCAGCTGCTGGGATTGCAGTGGGCTCAAATGCCAGGTGTAATGACAATTATGCCTCTGGTTATAACTTACGGGGAAAATGTAGGGAGGAGGTTGAAGCACGAGGAAAGGGTAGGAGGTGCAAGTGCCGGGACACAGGAGACTCAGAGGAATCAGAGGAGCCAACAGGGAAAATAGAACTGAGAGGGTCCTTGGTGGGCAGGCTCTGAGCTTCAGAGCTTTAGAAACCTCCAGGCAGACCATGTGATCTCAAGTTTCTGTGGAACCAGATAGTCAGGAGCAAAACCTAAACAAACGCTGCACATTGTATCCCAAAGAGTCTAACTCTACTCCAATCAACCATTTTTGACTTGAGGTCCAGACTTGGGGAGGACAAAGGAACTCAATGACTTTAAAAATAAATACTGTCAAGAGATACAATGAGGAGCAATGGCTCAAGGAGGTAGGACCTGGGGAATCCTCTAATGGGAACAGTTCTTTAACTTGTATCCATGCAAATGCATGAGTAAGTTTTGGCTACTGTTACAATTATTACCATCCTGTTTACTGCATCTCCTGTGCAGAAGAGTCCCTGTGCAGCCTGAGAGAGACACTCTGCACTCTTGAGCTGATTGTGACAGACTGATTTGGGTAGAAAGGAAGGAAAGGTAATTTCAGGGTGAAGTAGAAAGTAAAGGAAAATTGAATGAATGTCTTGGGATAATGAAGGTGGATTCATCATTATTTTCTGTTTCTTGGACTTCGAAACTATGATGGCAGCAGAAATTGGGAACGTGAATAAAAGTAATATTCTCTCTGGAGGTTGTTTTGAAGAAGGTTCCTAATTACCATAACCAGCACAAGTCACACGCAGGAAAAGCTACCATAGGCAGTCAGGCAACCGGAATTAATGACCCAGGCCAGTATTGGATGTTGATATATTTGGATATTAGTAAACATTAGATAATAGGGACAGCTATTTATCTCTTTACCCAATTCATCTCCAAACGTTTATGCAAAAGACAGATATCCTAAGGTAAATACTTGCAGCCTCATGTCAGAACCTCTGAGCCGTGCCTAGGGACTAGCAAATAGCACTGTGATTGCTGTGAGACCACATACAGTAGAACCAACTGTTCTCTTTCAGAAAGTTTTTTTTTTTTGAGGAATATAGCTAAGAAAAATTACTAATAGTTCAGAGCAATACATAATGTGAGAATCAAAAAGAATATTGAAGACCTCAGGAGACACAACATGGTCCAGCATTTTTGTTGGTAAAAGAAAATTAAATTTCTTATTCTACTTTTTTGTACTATGTTAATCAAATGAGGAAATATATGTGAGTAAGGAAATAACATTGCTTGATATTTTCAGTTTTGGAATTAAATTAGGACTATCACACGAAGCACATCAAGTTGGATTAGAATACTTGGATATTTAACTCTTATGAAGACAGTAATATCTTATTTTCTTCATACTGAGGATTGAACCTAGGGCTTTCATACTGAACTTCAGCACCAGTTCATTTTGTTTTTTACTTTGAGAAACTTTTTTTTTTCCTACTTTTCTCCTGCCTCAGCCTCTCAGAGTGCTGGGATCATAGACATATAGTAGCACACTTGCAATTATACTCTTTTTAAAAAATTCCAATCTTAAAAGTCACAGCACGTTAGCTTGTTTATTGCAAATATATACTTTTATAGAAAAAAAACATTTTTTGTCTTTGAAATTTTCAGACTATAATCAGGAGAATCTGTAATGTGCTCCACAAATGTTAGAGGCTGACCTGTATCATCTTCCTGAGTGAAAACTTGACTTCAAGAAATTTGGCTCTTAGCTGTCATTGGTGAAGCAAACCTCTACTGCCAGGACACTGGGAGCCTGAAGTTGGAAAACTACAATTTCAGTGCCAGGCTAGGCAATTTTTACTCAGACCATGTCTGAAAATTAAAACATGAAAATATTTAGATTAGTTCAGTGTGAAAGGTTCAATCCCTGCTACTGCAAAAATAGTTAAATATCTAACAAGATTAACATGTATTTGGGAGATTTAAACAGAGAAATAATTTTAGTAACAGAAGTGTTCAAGAGTTGTGTAAGTAGCTGGACTAAAGAAGAACTTCTGAAACATTAGTGAACCATTTTACCAACTTGGTTACATAGAAAAGTTATACTAGAGTCCTAAAAATGATGGGTTGTTCCAAAACTTTAAAGTATGTATCATTTCAATTATTCTTGAGAAATATTTTAACTTTATGTCAGCCTATGTTAAAGTGTAGGACTGTAATGCTTCTGAAGAAAATTACAATATGAATGTACAGATCTTAACATTATGATTAATTAACTGAGAGAGATATAACATGAATATAAAGATTTAATGTTATCTAGTTTGGCATAGATGGAGGTGGTTATAATTCAGTGTGGGAGGAGTTCCAGAAAAGGAATTTCAACAAAACACTATAATCTGTACAATATTAAATATGAAAGCCGTTACATTTGAGGTAATTAGCACAATTTTAAACCTATCAGGATGGGTTGTAATATATGTAAATTGTACTGGTACCCTCCAGGGGTTACATTCACTGCTCTGGTGAAAGATATTAAAAATATTCTCAAAATTAAAATTGATTACAGTATAATAAAGCGACTTCCACCATCCCTGTTCCACAGTGAATGAAGAGAAGTGACCCACTTTTCTACATTGGTTATGAATTTCACTTGAACTATTCATCAGTTGAATTTTTAAAAAGTCTGTTTCACTTATTTACTTATTTTTAACTTTTTGGCCTAGCATAATTTAGCTTATTTAGTTCCTCACCCCCTTGATGGCGTCACTCAGAATTACCCTTTTTTCTGCTCTTTGTTCTTTCTGCTTTACTCTATTTTAAGTGCAATTCTACTTGCACCTATATATTTTCCAGGAAAAATGGATGGATGTATTCTATATGCACTGGGAACTAAATATTAACTCACTGATGGGATATTATGGACCACAGACTATGCTAATTGTTAAACTTGCATTGCTGAAGGAGACTAGAGTCTCCTCTCTGATCTTACAGTGGAAAACAGGCCGTGTTCACGAGTGTAGTGAATGTAATAAAGGGCACAACCAATGCTGCAGGTATCCCTCAAACACTGTGTTTGGCTTACCTTGCGTGGGCATACTGGAAGACAGTAAGAATCTTTCTGAAAAAAGTGAGCACTTGAGACTTGAAATGTAAGCAGGAGATGAATAAAGGAAAAGAGCAGATGTATGGTGGCTTTCCTCACAAAAGTAGGCATCATTCTGTACACAGCTGTGAGTCTCAACTGCATAGTGTTTATTTAAAAGCTATAGTCAATGTACCAGACAGTCACAAAACACTGAAGAAAGCAGTATGGGATGAGGCGGGAGCACCCGTGTCATGGTAATGACTGTCCTATAATATAGTCATAGCATCTAGTGTTTATTCTAGGAGATAAAGATACTGTTGGACTGCTTCAAAAAGGTAACTGGCATAATTGGTTTTAAATATTCCACTGAGGGCTGGAAGTTTAGATCAATAGTGTAGCACCTGCCTGGCAGATATGAGGTGTTATCCCGTAAGATACATACACACATATTTTATTTTGGTGAAAGTATGCAGGATGGACTTCAATAATTTGCTGGTGCAGAGCCTAGCAACAAGGTACACAAGAGATTACCAAAGACCTGCCCTGAAAGCATAGCTTAAAGTGACATTTAGGTTTCTATAACTACTGAATTAAGGCAATGATGCAAAGACTCTTAGAATATATATATATATATATATATATATATATATATATATATATATATATACACAAATCTGGATAAAGGTGATTTAATTTTTAAAAGTTTTTTTATGTTTTTGGTACAGGGTCACACTATGCAGTTTAGACCCCCAGTGATCTTCTTCTTTCAGCCTCTCCAGCAGTGATATTATAGGCATGTGCAACCATGAACAGTCTTGTTGGCCAGCTTGGCACACATAGGGCAGGGCCAGCACAGCATAAGGCACCAGGGATTGAACCTGGGTACTTGTACTTTCCAGGCAGGTGCTTAGACTGCTGAGCAACCTCCAAAGCCCTGAGATATAATTTTTGATTCAGCAAAGTTGAGACACTAAGAGAGTTCATATAAGATTAAATCAGAAAGCAGAGAAGGAAGAAGATATAAATTTGGGGTCCACTTACACATTTATGATTTAGGAACTATGAAAGCAGATTGACTTAAGATTTGCATGCATCACTGATGATCCAGGACAGAGTATGTCTTACATTAATTTAAGAGTTTAGTATGACAAGAGAAGTCCTACAGGGCTTCCAAAGTCAGAGAGCCAGATGATAGGTACCAAACTGGCAGGCAAAGGGGTGACAAGAGCAGAATTTCCATGCTAAAGGTAGCAGGCATAGGTGGAATTGGTATCCACAAATTTTATATCATTTGGAGAAGCAGGAGTGAAAGCATAATGGATTATAAAAAGTAAAATTATATAACAGTTTGGCTAGCAAGGAAAGAGAAAGATTATGAGTGTAGGACACAGAGAACTTGGCAGATTTTTATATTCCTTAAAATTGTTTTAAAGCCTGTGTGTAATTTTCATTTTTTAAGGATAGGGAACCTTGAAGGATGCTTAAGGCTACAGGCAAAGTATCAATTGAAACTAACACTGGAAATATGAGAGATGAGGAAGGTTAATAAAGCAAGGTCTCAAGGAATATCAAGCTACTGGATATTTCTATAAAAAATGAAAATGGGCAAATACATGAAACTAATTATGGTAGTTAAATGCCCAGTGAATTTTAGCTAAAAGAATCCATTAAAGAACTGCAAGCCTACAGCATTTAGGAAACACGAAGTAGTGTTGCAGTGTCTCTTTGAAAATTCACAGACTAAGCCCCAAAGTACAAGAAGCCCAAATTCAATGATTAAGAATGGTAGCAAAAGCAAATGCAAGTATCTCTCACCATAAATAAAAAGAAATTTTTTATTAAAAAGGAAATCCAAATTTAAATTACATTGTAATGATGTATTAATGTTTGGACTGGTTAAAATATCGAAGTTTGGGAGCAGAGATGTTCATGGGAATTTCTGGTAATAATGCAAAATGGTAGACTTTTAAAAAGAGAGTCCTTGGCAGTGCCTCATGAGATTGCATGCTAACCCAGAAACTGAGTTTACAAGCCTACTTCATGGATGTTCATGTTCGATGTTAAAGTGTAGTCAGAACTGTTCACTGACATCAAGTCTGCTTGCCGGCACAAAAGACTCGGAAACAAGGGAGATTTCCTTTCCCATCTTTGTTGTACATTTCTACAAAGGCAATAATGCATTTCAACTCTAAAAAACTAATAAACATAATAATCATGAAACATCATTATGGGTCATCATGGATATACAGATATATCTATACATACATTTGAGACAACTCACAAGGTTCTGAGAACTGTGTTATTTGCTACCATTTTCCGAAAAGGGATGCTATGCTTTTTCAAGTACACAGTAAAATATACAATGCAAACTTGTAGCGATGTGTGACTGTGACACAAGCAAATGATAGTGTAGTCTTCCTTAAAAAATTGTATTCTTCTAGAATTGATTTTCTTTGAGGCGTTCAGCTACTTGTATATTCTTGACCAAGGAATGGTCCTCCTCTCTCCGGGGTGGTCTTCCCCTCCAACCAAGCATGTGGCTTTGGGAGGGACACATACCGACCCTTGAGGGAGGAAGGGGACTCTCAGCTATCCAGGCAGATCAGCCAAATCAACACTGGTAATCAATGGAGTGACAGATGTCACAGCCAGATCGCTCTCACATCTTAGAATTGATTTTGAATTCCATAATATACATATATTTAGTTGTAAAAAATTAACAGTAAAACAATATGCCATAGAATAATTATTAATTCGCAGTTTGTTTTATTTTTTATTTATTTTTTTATTTTTTTAAATTTTTGAGACAGGGTCTCACTGTGCAGTTCAGGCTGGCCTTGAGCTCACTTTTGTAGCCCAGGCTGGTCTCGAACTCACAACGATTCTCCTGCCTCATCAGCTTCCCAAGTGCTGGGATTACAGGCGTGAGCCACCACGCCCGGCCACAGTTCGTTTTAAAATTGTGCACTATATGTTTTGTTGTGTGTTGCTTTTATCTGTCTTTGTGTTATTTGTTTTTGCTTTTACTTTTTAAAATAAAATTTTTAAAAATGAATAAAATACCCTCATAGACTAATTCCATGTATACAGTTGGTGATGGAAATGTAAGATGGAGCTATTCCCAGTGACTTCAAAATGGGGTAATATGAGCATTTATGTTGCAAGTACAATATCACTAGACATTTTAAATGCCATAAAACCCTTCATTAAATGTATTCATTGAATGTTCTATCGTTCCTTTGGTGTGTGTGTGTGTGTCTGTGTGTGTGTGTCTGTGTGTGTTTGCACCTATGGTATGAGTTAAATGTTATGATCATTAATGTAGAAATGAGGAAATAGATGATTAGAAAAGTTTTTAGGCTGGTGAAATGCAAAATGTTGGTAGACCTGGCTTTAAAATAAGATTCAATTTGTACCCAGTGCATACCATGCCTTCCCACTGCTAACCTTGTGAAGGCCTGAAATAATCCCCAAGTCTGCTATTGTGCAATGTGCTGCAAAGACCTGTGGTATCTAAATGGCAGTGAAATGCAATGATCCTATTTGTGTGACATTTCATGCAATAATGAAACCTGTCTTTTTTTTTTTTTTTTTTTTTTTTTTTTTTTTTTTTTTTTTTTTTTGTATTTTAGGGAAGGGTCTACAGGGTACTCAGGGTCTCACTGCTAGATTGGACTTGTAGTGATTCGCCTATTTACAGACTCCCTAGGTCTGGGATTACAGGTGTGTGCCACCATGCCCAGTCTCAGCTGCCATCTCAGTGCGCCCTTAGGGTGGGGCCAGCATGGCATGCAACCTGTTTTATACAAGAGAAGTTACTCAGTGCTTGTTTTACTTTAGTCATGGCAGATGTATGTTTGAGGTCCTCAGGAAGACAGCACGTGTAAATAATCTTTGCTGCATTATGCACAAAAGAATTGTAGTGCTCAGCTTCCTACAGAGGAATTTACCTCAATAAACTTAAATTGGAACAATGTCTGATGCAGATTTAGGGCTACATTGTGGAAATTCATCAAATCGCCACAGACTACTTAAAACCCGTGCTAAAGAAGCAGCATTATATTTTGAAGATGAGAGACGCTCTGTAACTCAAAAACCTATGTTACTCTTGAGAGATATTGTAGAGGATTCTCTTTTTGATTTAGGCTTTGAAGAAAGACAGTATACTACCATCTTAGTCATTGTCAATATTTGTCATTGATTTCTATTTTTAAAGATGACAGATGTACATTTTATTTACAGTCTGTAACCAGGGAGGCTCCCTCACACCAACAACCTAGAAAGAAATGTTTGGTTAGCTTGTAACTGGAAGGGAAAGGGCTCCTTTGTCTTTAAAAGTCTAAACAGATTTTTATGTCACTCTAGGGTTGTGCTTTAGCCCTGTCCAAGTGTTTGCTTCTGTGTATGAATAGAATGCACCAGTGCACATTTCCATGTGTACATGTCATAATGTATTGATGTGAACTCTCATGATAAATACAATTTGGGTTATGTATGCCAGAAGTATTGTTATATTTTAACACTGTACGTTAAATAATGAACTGGAAGGGAGGGAACTTCAAGCATCAAAGTTGTAGTTGAGCTGAGGGGAACTGGATGGGCCTTTCTTGTTCAATTAGAAGCAGTAAAAATATGTTGATACCTTAATAGAATTACTAACAGGTGTTTATGGCTTGGTTTGCTGCCTGATTTTCTTTTCTTTAGCAACTAGGGAAATATTGTGATGCTCCACCCCGAAACAGCAGCAGAGCACCTCTGCAGTAATCCTTAGCATTTTCTCACATTTATCACCCACATTTACTCCTGTACTAACACATATATATCTTCTACTTTATTACTTTGACTCTGGTGAAAATGTGCATTTTCCAGGATGAACATGTATTTAATGTAAGAGAGACATGATAAAGAAGATATCTTGAAAGGAATACGCAGGAACCATATTTCTTGTCAATCTGAAGTATTTTCTGTATTCATGAAAAATATTTCTTGTGTAAGAATCATTTTTTTCAGAGAACACATGCTCCTTTTATTAATTGTGCACAATCCCTCAAGCTCAGTAGTATTTTCCTAGAAAATTCACCCCATGTTTTACCAATTTATTTCAAAAGTAAAACAAAAATTTCTGTGCGTGCAAAAGAAATAGAGTTCCGGTCACATATATATGATCACTGGAGCGCGTTCTTCCAGGAGCGGTCAGATGTCTGAGAATCTTGAGTTCTCCTCTGCTCATAGCTTGGGTCCACCCTGCTTCTCTTAATGGGCTTGGTTTGCTGACAAGCCACTGGAATACTGGTTCCTCTCTGTGTTACAAAATCATAGTTTAAAATAGTTATGATTAGATAGTGTTCTGATCATGAAGAGTTCTTCAGATGGTGTTTTTGAATATTTTTGTTTCAAAATATAATTGGAGTGTCCTTTGTTGATCCATAATATTCAACATAATTTAATATTTTAAAATTATATTTATATTTGTTTTAATCAGTAACTATCACCATAAAAGAGAATGCTGTTCCAAAGATTGACATTAGTCTTTATTACCATTATAAATATAATCAGGCAGGTTATATCACCATGATGTCTTGAAGAATGGTAAGACACTCATGAAACTTTTCGAGTTGTCAGCTGGAATCTTTGGTGTTAGGACATATTAAGTTGTGCATATACGTAGAAGAGGCATGTTTGGAGGATAAAACACAATATAATTGAAGCAGAATTATGAGGAATGTCCCTTATTGTAATATTTCTAAAAGCTCAGAGCACAAAAGAAAAAAGCTACCTATCAGGGGTAGTTTCATTGCTACGCTGCTACTTAACTAGATCCTTAATTTGGATAAACAAGATTTATCTCAGTAGGGATGAGTTGGTGAACTCTAATAGCACATGGACATCAGAGCAAGAGTGTCAATCATAGAATACTGGGGAAACAATGTGGAGACTGGAATAAGTAAATTTGGGAAACATAGACTCACAGACTTGCTTTTTGGGGTCAGCCGACAGAGTCAATATCAAAGTGATAGAGCCACTTTCAGTTACTGTAACAATATAGTAATTTGGTCAAGTGCAATCCCTGCACTTAATGTGACTTGCTTTCAAATTAAAATGTTGGGGTTATAAAGTTAATTGGTTGTGCTTTTAGGTTATTTGGGTATTGCTATCAGATTTTCTATCCTGTCTTTAAAGCATACTATAATTGCTAAGGTGATTCATCTGGACACACAAAATTTTGGATACAGGTAAACTCTGCCATACTATTTTTAATTTTTTCACAATCTACCTTTGTTTGAGTTAATTTGTATGGCATTTGAATCTTCAAGTATTACTAATACTATGAATATAGTAAGACAGTGTAGTTGGGTGAATCAGAACTCCACTGGCCTTATATTTAACTACCTTGTGTAGGATATTATTGTCAAGTTTTCTGACACTTTGGAAAGAGTAATTTCAAAAGTTTTCATGTGTTTATGGTCATAATTGCTAATATTTTGTAAAAATTGTAAGTGTTCTTTTCATTATGAAAGGAATATTGAGAGTTGCTCAATTATTGAAGGCAATGCCTTTCAAACTCCTTTCTGTGTTTCTCATTGACCATAAGAAAACCTAATGATTGCATCATGCTTATTTTCTTGGAAATAATTTAGAATTGCATGAAGACTAATTAAGATAAATTTTATTGAAATGATTAGGCTAGAATAAATGAAAAACTTTTGGCTTAACAACACCTCTGAAGTTCAACGTCAAATGGGCTACAATACCTTCCTGGATTTAACACCCTGACACTTCTCCACATGCATCGTCTCAGCATTGCTCTTACTGATGTTGTGAGCACGATGACTGCACTGTGGATTGTAGTAAGGATAACAAAAAATGGTTGTGTGTTAGAGAACTGTTTACTTGTGCAGTGTGTGAATGTGTGCATTCCTGCTCTTAAGTTTAGAGATTTGCCTTTACTATAATCCTCCCATTGATTTGCTTTGTACGTATTTGCTGAATCTTCATACACATACCTTTTATTTGCTCTCCAGGGGCTTGAATTATTTCTCTCAGATATCTTCATGATGACTACAACTTAATTAAAATTTGGTCAAATTATCTCCCAGTGAATCTATTCCTAAAAAGCTTGACTTAAGTTTTTACAATTTCCCTCCAAGAGCTCTGATTCCCTCTTCCTCTCTGTATTTTTCTCCACAACACTTGCAGTTTCCAATATACTGTATTGTAGTTTCACTTTTCTGTTGTTTTATTTCCCCTTCCCACCCACCTCAGAGCATAAATTCTGCAAAGATAAGAATTCATTCCTTGTTCCTTTTCACTCTAAATCATAACATACATCTCTAAGTCTTGAATAAGGTTCATAAGTGTATCCTAAGTGACTTCAAAAAAGGTTCTTTTACGTAAGAGTCCATGTTATTCTCACTTCTCAAGAAGTACATTGTAAGTTTAAAAAGATAGGAAATTCTCTTTACTTTTTTCCCAATCAATAGACTTTGCTGTGAATGACACTATACAGAACAAAACTCCTAGACTTCTTTTATCCATTTTTAATATGATGAAAGAAATCAGCCACTTTGCCAGTAATTTGCCTAAGCTTAAAAGAAAATGGTAAAACACAGCTTCAGAGTCTGCACTTCAACAAGTATGCTATAAACCACTATTGGCCACTCTTGTGTTTAATGGAATCTGGATGGGGAATGCACAGTACATTGTATAACATTTTATTTTTGGATACTTCACTTCTTAGGCACTTCTGCTCAATATTTGAACGTGGGTTCCACTTAGCTTATAAAGTATAGAGAACATGGAGGCCCAAGGAATATGTGATCAAAGCTATTATAAAAAACTGGTCTGACATTTTTTTTTATAACCTACGTGAAAGTGATCAACTATCAACACCTCATGTATGCTTCTGGGCCTTAGGATTTTGTATAACAAAAACAAACAAACAAACAAACAAACTGGGCAGAGATGTTTCTTCAGAGGAGACCCATATAATTCTAGCTTTATTTTAATATCATTCCTGCATCTTGAAAATATTTGAGGGAAAATTTGTGATGCATTTAGGATTGACATTCCTTAGGCTCTGGTGTTTGTTTTGCTGTCATTTGTGCCTACCATTCATCATTATGTTTCTGTTCTTAAACAATGTTCTTTCAATCTTGTTTTTAGAATGCAGAGGCGTTTTAAAGAAACTAGTTACTATGTTATGATTTGCTTCTCATGTATTGGTGCATGGGGTGGCTAAAACTTATCTAGATTTTCTAAGACATAATTTACAGTAAGCTGATTGTACATGTGCAGGTCACTTAGTTCGTTTAATCCTCCTCTAGATAAGATTATCCATCAATATTCGTCTAATGCCTCCCCTTTTTGTTAAAGTCAATGTTACAGTTCTCTGAATTTCAACATTTTCCACAAACGAAGAGCACAGAATGTCTACAGAGTGAAATGCTTCTGTTGCAAACTTAAATTACACAGAAGTGAAACTAGCTTGAGTTTCTTCACCACGTCTGTGCTTCTGCAGTTGTACAGGTCAACAGAACACTTTTTGCTCACCGATAGTTTTTCTAGTTTGAAGCAAGAAAATTTAAGAGTTCAACAAAACGAATAGCCTTTTCAGGCTGAACTCTATCTTCTCTGACAGATGGTGCAGTTGGGCATCTTTTCCATCCAGAATAATGTGGTAGTTGAAGAATGAAAGCACTGAGAGAGATCATTTGTTGTATAGAAGCAGAGTTTCAAATAATGCTTACTACTGCCAATCTCTGCTGTAATTCCTGAATCTCCACAAAGGTGTTCAAGAAGCCAGGTGATGAGATTAAGCTGTCAGTTAATGCTTTTCTCTGAAGTCATAAGCACCTAACATTTAATCTTTTATATATGCAGATTAAAATTGAAGGTTTATTAAATAACAGCAATAGAAGCTTCATTCAAAAAAAAGTTCTTGCATACTATCTGCTGTTTGTGGTGGAAATGAATAATTTATTATGCAGAAGAACATGGCTTTATAGGAATATTGTTTCTCTAAGCAGGCACAGCACTTGAGAAAATTACCTAGTGTCCGTGTACTCTGCTACCCTTGTACTCTGCCGCGATCAGTGCTTTTCAATGTTCATAGAAGAGATTTTGCTTAGTTCTATGCTGCAGAATACATTTTAGGCCGTTCCTATGCCCATGTGAGATGATTTTAATGGTCTTTGTATTTATCTGACTGATTGTACATAATGAGAAACTATATTTTTTACTAATTTAAATCAAATTGTTACTCATTAACAGATTGGCTTGATTTGCATTTTCCTTGAGAAACTTGGAGCTCTACATCCAAGAAATCACCCTAATGGGAGAAAGCAGACAAGCTAATGATTGAATAGGAGGGGTTGATATTCATAAACAGGAGAACATCCCATGTTCCTTGACCTGTATCATTTAGCGGCCCTGTTTGAGTTTATCTTAACAATTAAGAAAATAGGTAGGATCTACAGGCATTGTAAAATCTTGAAGATATACCTTGAAACTATGCATTGGTAAATTCCTTCCTGAACACATACTGTAGCTTTAAAACGAGCTATTTCAACATTCTCCTTGGAGCTGGTTCAGGTTTTTCCACATCATTTCTCAGTTGGTGCTTTAATGCAGGTCCTAATAATTGTACCTGAACATTCATAACCAAGGAAATGAGTCCAAGAAGAATGAAGAATAATTTCTTGGCAAGCGGACTATTTCTGTTTGAAAGCTCATGTTATCTTCAAGGTGAATGCAGACCTTTAAAAAATAAATAGAAACCCCACCTTCTCTGCATTCTCCTCCACCTTTGGAGTCTTAAAAGAGAGAGGAGGCCTGATTCAATGTCCTGTTTCTGTGTATTCTGAATGCTTATCCTGTCCAGAAATCTTGAGGATAGAAAACTTTATATGAAATAGGAAAGTATTAGTGCATCATAGAATGTCTTTCTCCCTCCAGTGCTGGTGCCATTTGTGCAAAGATGGTGACTGTATCCTTTAAGAGGAAGCACCTAGGCTAAGAAGAGCTCTACATTTGATGTTGAATTACTATTTGTGTATTAGTAAAATCCCAACTACATAGATGGTATTAAATTTGAATATAACCTAATCATAGCTTGACTTTGTTTCATAACTTAATTTAATATATAAGAAAAAAGGTGACTGAGTTTTCATGTCAAAGAATTTTCCATGAACTAACAATTGCAGTGTTGTGTCCCCAATTGGCCATGAAATCCTGCTAATTTAGTGTGAAAAAGAAATTATAGCTTTGTAGAATGGAATTTTAAATTCATCCAATTCAGGTTCTCTTGAGAATTTTAATGCATATCTTCATTATAAATATTTTCAATGGATCCATGTGCCCTTCCATTCCTTGAAAAGTCCACACAACAGAAAGTTGTATTATTCTGGAGTGTTGCATTATTGTGAATAAAATTGGATTCTCTACACTTTTTATTCTGTTCTAAGAGCAAGATATAGTTGAACTCTAGAATAGCACTAATAGTACTTTTTATGAGAAAATGTTTCCTATCTTTCCAATATGCACATGTGGTTAATGGGCTCTTGAACTATGATTAGCTTGAGTGAACTAAATTAATTTTGAATTTTATTAAAAATATACATAAGTTATAATAGTCATATATGGCTAGTGGCTGCCATTTTGGTTAAATGACTTCAGAAATGTTGCTTTTATTGAGGACATAAGGATGATAAAATACCATTTCTTTTGTACTTTTAATCCACAAAGAAGAATGCTTTCATGATTTCCCTTCATAAGCTTTTGGGGGAAATCCACAGCTCTTGGCATTAATACTGGCTTTTGCACAGAGATAAAAGGCAGTAATGCTATTCCAGTATATGATCATTCAGATTTAGAATATAAGCTTGCTTAGTTAACAGATACAGGTAAAGATGGAACTGAAAGATGTGAATGGAGAGGTAGCCACGGGTGGCCTGATGACCTGATGCTAGGGTCACCGTTCAGTGTTAAAATAGCAGCCTCATGATGGAATTCATGATTTTTAAAAGAATGGCTGAGCCATCCCTGCAAAGAATAGGGTTGATCTACATCCAGTCTGATTGCCTTGTTTATCCACCCTTCTTCTTTTCTCCTGTGCTGTGGCCAGTTATGTAAATTTAAGTGATCCTTGACATTTCTCAAATCACTATTGAAGAACAAGTGTCCCTGAGATGAATGAGATGCTTCTACATCTGTCTCCTCCTTTATCTTCACTGCAGGGCCCCTCCATTCCTTATTACAGCAGGAGTAGACTGGGAAGAAAGGTGCCTAGTTGCATCAGATGAACTGCATTAAGCAGAGAAAAGGCAGTACATTTCTAAACTGTCGTGGTGTATGGCAGCCTCCTTCATCTAAGGCAGTGACTTTTCTGCTCTGAAAAGTTTAAAAAATACACACACCATACGCTACACACACACACACACACACACACACACACACACACACACACCCATACACACACTTGAACTTGCCATTTAACTTTTGTCTTCTCCTGTCTTGTTTTGAATCTCTCTGTGATTTGACTTGTTCTTTTTGCTGAAACACAAAATACATTATATTATGCAATATCAATATCTCAACCTTTTTTCCTTTCATACAGCACAAAGTGGATAATCATATTTTTCTATGGTTCTAGTTTTTTCTCTTCTGTCTTCAAGCACAATTTTCCTGTAGACAAAAGTTTATATCATGATTCAAGTTTACCTGATATCCTACTAAAGTAATTCATAGTTATGAATAAGTTTCCTTTATTAAAATGAATATCATAGAGGGACTTTGTTTTCTTTTTGGCTTGCTCAGGCTGCCTTAGGGATGGGTCTGATAAAGATTATGGAGTGAGGGATCAAACCTGGATCCCCTGTGCCTGGCTATCTTTGCTGGAGCAGGAGTTTAAACAACTGTGCTACGCTGCAGCCCCTCTCCCCCCAAAATGAACATCATAATGAAATTATATTCTTTAATATAAATAATCTATGTGATGGGAATGGTTGAAAAATAAATGATTTTAATCAAAAGAAAATTTTCTCTATGACTTTTCTTCGTTAATACTAACGTGGTGTGCTTTTAGGTTACTTGTAAAAGTCTCAATAAGCTTCCCTAACTACTGAAGTTTTCTTCTACAATTAAAACAATACTGAGCTTTGTCTACCTTCTTTGTCATAAAGTTATGCACAACCTTCTGGTCTTCTAAGACTAACTGACCCCTTTTAAAGTAGGAAAGAATAAAATGCAAATACCAAAAAGCATAACACAGCAGTGGACACAAAATCTTATTCATCTAACTCAAGGGAAGTTATTCTTGAAATATGAGCCAAGATCAGGTTATTCAATATTCAGAGAAAGAAAAAAAAAAGACAAATCCCTCCCACCTTGCACCTGACAGGCATGGAGCTTCTGCACCCATCAGGTGGACCATGCATGCAGTTGTGACTTGTGCAATAGGAATTTAAAAAAATCACTCATTTTGCCTTTCACAGTGCAAAGAGTTTTCAAAAAAAATTATTCATATACAGATGAATCTGCATTATCACTCCACTTCCAAACAAGTACTATCACTCTTATTTCATCAGTGAGAGCATATGGGGCCCAAAGACTTGATTTTGTCAGATGAGCATCTTGGGCTCTGACCTTGGCTGCAGGAATGGACTGAGAGCAAAGCCTCTGTGCTTTGAGGGCCAGCAGGTCACGCAGGAAGGAGGAAGAGGTCAGTTTCTTCTCTCTGCCTCCACAGTCAAAGCACAATAGCTTTCCTTTGGACAGAAGTAAATTAGTGAGTGACAGAAAAAGAGGGAGGAACAGTGCTCCCCTGCAGGAAGGCTTTTTCTTAGAGGAATACTGCGCTACATACACACACACACACACACACACACACACACACACACACGTGAATGATGCTAGTTTTATATGCGTATGCACATTTTCTTATTGAATTATGAGGATGAGAGAACAGAGATTCTCCATCAGGTTAACTGAGCTGCTAAGCTGGCGTATGAGTTACCCAACGGGCATGGGAAACACCGTGTAGCAGACGCCACAAGAAAGCCAAGGTTGATTGTGTTTAAAAGTCTATAACAGTTTGCATGAGGCTTTCTTACATTACTTCCACTTGCCATTAATAATTATCCTCTGCAAGGGATGTTACTACATAGAATTCTACTCATAGGTGTATTCATGCTGGATTCCTTCCTTGGGCTTCTGAGATATATTAAATGTATTAAGTAGAAAAACTATTTGGGTTTACATGAATCGATTCTTTCCCCCATGTTACAATGGGACCATGCTCATTTATCTTTTGTAGTCAACCCGTGAACACAAATCGAACAGGACACATTTAAAAACTACTTCTTTAAACAAAGGAAATGAATGATGTGGAAAACCCAGTAATCATGGTGGGGTAAGAGAAACAATTTTGACAAGAGTTAGGTTGTAGATATCTGTATGATTACACTATTTAGCTAGTTTTGCCCATTTGTTTCATGGTGTCTCATGCTGTGGAAATACAATTATTTAGGTTTCTGAACTAAAACAAGCAGTTCTGGTTTTCATCCGTTCCGTAAATATTAAACCATGTTAAGTAATAATGTCAAGGATAGACATGTGTACATCTTTTGCTCAGTCTAGGACTAAATAATATAGGACAAAGAATTAGGCAATTTCAGCCATGTTTAAGATTCTATCTCTTTAACGATCTTCAGTGACTTGAAAAACTAGAAGCAGAACATGACTCAACAAATATGACTCCTGGAGATTTTTTCCACCTGTCAACAAGTGTTTTGTTGACTGTTCCAGATTTTTGAAAGTGCTGTAAATTCAGCATTTGAATCTCTTTTTTAGTGTGTATAATAAACATCCCTGCTCTGTGTAATTTTAACTAGACTGAACGATGCTTATGCTTTCCAGATACCAGCTGTTGAAGCAGCAACTTTCAAACAATTTTGCAGATCGGCAAACACATTATATCACTGTGTGCTTTGCAGCTGTCTCGCCAGTTAGTCTTGCTTTGCTTTTTGCAGAGAAACTTGTGTACAGTTACAGAAGAGTATTTGTTTTCCTTCAGCACTCTTGGCAATTAGTGCTTTCCTAAGCTCCAATTTTTCTTCAGTGCAGTAGGTATCCTACATTGTGCAGCATCTGTAGACCAAGGTAATAACTTGTGGGGTTTTATAAAGTAATTACTGTACCAAAAGAATACAAGAGAAAATAATGCTTTATCTTTGTAAAACTCATTTTAAAATTGTTTACTTCACACCACCAACAAAATGCTATTGTGTGCATTTTTAAAGCACTCTACTAAGTACTATCCATTCACTGAAGACTAAATACCAAAAGTTAGTTGTTTAAGTAGATGCAAAGGTTGCTCAAAGGAACATCAAAGAGCCAATGGAGGGAAAGTGAGAGAGGGAGAGAGCAAGAGCAAGGGTGAAGTGGTATATGAGAGATAAGGTGGAAGGGAGGGAGAATGAAAGAGAGAGAGGCAGGGAGAGAGAGATAGGGAGAGAGACCGAGAGAAGGCAGAGAGAGAGAGAAAGAGACACAGAGGCAGAGACAGAGACAGAGACAGAGAGACAGAGAGAGAGAGAGAGAGAGAGAGAGAGAGAGAGAGAGAGAGAGAGAGAGAGAGAGAGAGAGAAAGAGAAAGAGAAAGAGAAAGAGACGCAGACACAGACGCAGACGCAGACGCAGACGCAGACGCAGACGCAGACGCAGACGCAGACGCAGACGCAGACGCAGACGCAGACGCAGACATAGAGAAAGGACACCGTGCTGCTTATAAGGAAAGAAGTCCAGGGAGGCTACAAAGAAAACTTCCAAGTTAGGACATCTTACTGCGCAACTGAGAATACAAGTGGTAGGTTGTTAAAGAATTTAGGATGTGAAATCAGTTTGGCATTAGTAAAATAATTTGGCTGAAGTTTAGCAGGGGAAAAAGTGAGATTTTCAATCCTAAGAAAACATTCCTCTGTACAGCAGGGTGCAGGGAGCGGGGAAAGGTGCTGTTACATCACTGTGTTACTGCGGCTTGGGAAATGGACCTTACAGATGCAGGTTCTTAGTAGTTTTCTCCCATGCATCTGTCAGCTGATAATTGGAGTTATCGTTAGACAGTCACAGCATTTTAGATCTCGAATATCTCTAGTGTAGACCATGAGAATAAGACATGGAAACTAGGTCTCAGGACAATTCAGTCACCTTGCTATAAGTTTTACAGCTAGTTATTGGGTGCAGCCAAACTCAGGATTCAATCTGCAAGTAAAATGCTTTGTACCTCCTCTACATTTTACTTTTATTTTGCAGTTTATAAACTTTGCTGTTTATTTTTAACCACATAAAGACTAAAATGCCTTTTAACTGATTCTTTTGCACTACTAGTAGTAAGTTTTGCTAAAACTGAGGACATGTAGGAGAGGAGAGATGCCTCAGGCCTCTTCCTCCACCTCTTTGGACTGATGGGGTAGCTCTTTCATTTAGCTCCCAAATTGTCTTCTTTATACCTTCACCAAGCTCATTTGTATCCATTATTCAGTAAACAAGTATTGATCACCATCTTTGTTCCAAGGATTGTCACATGGATTGGGTAGACATGAATAAAGCCCTGTTCTGGAGATTCCTACAGCATAGGACACATGGAGAAGCAGACGACAGGAAGCCTAGGCTGTTCTACAACTTCAGCAGCTGGCTGATCAGCCGATTGTGGGGAGCTAGGATTGAGTTCTTGGGCATAACACAATAAAGGATAGCTGGAATGATCGTTAAAAGTTATGGGGAAGTGTGTACTTAGAAAGAAATTGACCAAGCTATAAAATGCTCGCATTCTAGGTTTTTACCTAGCTCTCAATCTTCGTGTCTGTCTCCATCGTGCTTACTCTGAAATCCTCTCTGGGACGGATCTTGAACTTGGACAGCAGATTGGTTCTTAGAATAGAGGAGTAAATAATTACTGAATTTCTTAAGGCAGAACTTGTTCTTTAGTTGTGCTGGCAAGCGTACCTGATGCTCAGAAACTCCTTTCTGATTCTGGATAAGGGTACCTTGATTCAGAGGAGACATCCTTTGTCAGAAGCACCATCCTCCAACTTTAACCTGTCATTGTGCTTTTCAAAACCAAACATTTTCAAGGAAACTAGTACTGTTCTCATAAAAACCATACCCTGTGTAAGAGACCAAATACTTCCCTATTGGGGACAAGAATGCCTTGACAAAAAAGAAGCTATGTATTGATCTTATATTTCTTATCTGTTCTTTAATTGCCTTCCTTAAATAAATTTACCTAGTAAAATTTACTATATATACATTTACATACCTAAGCATATGATTTCAAAATCTTTCTATAGCGAGGTTTAAATACAGGAAGTGTCTGCATGAGAAATGGTAAAAACCTGAATCACTTTCTTCTTTGAATTATCTTTTTCTAGCATTATTTATTATTATTATTATTATTTATTGTTATATGTGTTTTGTACAGGGTCTCACTATTCAGCTAGGACTCGCGGTGAACCTCCTGTCTCATCCTCTGCAGTGGTGGGATTACAGGTGTGGGTCATGACACTAGCTCTCTGTGGCAAGCTCAACTTGCCTGGGAGCAGGCAGCCTGAAATGTAGTGCAAGGGATCAAAACCTGGCACCTGCGCTTGCCTGAGCACACACTTAGTCTGCTGAACTAACTTGCTGGCCCTAGTATTACTTTTTAATCACTTGTCTTTGCTTAGTGTAACCTTCCTCCTTTATGCCTTGCTTTATTCACTTTGCTTTAGCTCTTGTCCCCAAGTAGTCAGTGTGGTTTTGCAGATCAGAACAGAAGAAATGATATATAAAGCCCAAACTAAAAGGCAGAAAGTGTGTTTTCCTGAGGAAGAATTCTTTCCTAGTAAGTGGGAGATTTCACAGTGGCAAGCACAAGGTGGAATTGTTCAACTTTCAGCATCCTAGAAACAAATTTAAATATTTGGAAAGATAAAGTTAGTGAAAAGGATATGAAGAAATATGCAAGACATTTATATGGTGAAACTTGTTTGTTTTTGCAAAAGCTAATAGTTATTTTCTCAGTGACCCTTCTTTCTTAGTTCTCTATATCATTTTAGCAATCTAGACTTTTGTCTAGGCTTTCAGGTTCCACATACAAGTTTCCTCCAGGAAAGAAAGCTGCAAGACAATGAATGAAAACCACTTAGCATAAGTAAACCTTGGGAAGCTTGAGATAAATTGTCACTGATTAATATTATCATGATGATTTATATCAGTTCTTGCTTTTGGCAGTATTCATTGGACATTCATACCAATGCTGACCTATTTTTGTACTGAATTATATTTTATATTAAAATACTCTATATAGTATTTTTATTTTCCCCTTAAATTTGGGTTCTTGGGGGAAACACCATATGATATTTTATTCAATACAGCAGTAATCTACCACCTCATAGTGAGCCTTATTTTAGTCAACAGAAGCAATAACAGATTGATACAACTAAAAATATTGATATAATCAGAACATTGATATTTTGAAACATTTTGCATACATTTGTTTAGAATTTCTTGGAACAAATTATGCCTATATTTAATTTAACCAGGGTAGTACATAAACTCAGTAAGCTATAAGCTACTTACTTCTGTTTTTTATTTTTGGTGTGTAGGAGGCAGGCAATACATTTGATTAGTTGAAATGTTTTTCTTTTCAATTTGTTATTCTTTTCTTGATTAGCAAATAAGTGCTAGTTAAAGTTACTTGATGCCCTGACTATTCAGTTCCTCGTGCAAAAGATAGGTCAAAGCCATCTGATTTGCTAAGTGTGCACTCAGCATTATGCAAAAGCAATAACCCAAGATGCGTGGTTGAGCTCTGATCTTAACCTGCAATTACTTCTCAATGAAGCTCTGCCCTGCTGATGCCTTTGTCAAGCATCTGCACTTTATCCACAAATTAGCTAATTTCAAGTTGTAAGGTTAATCTTTATCTGTGTTACCTTTCAAATAAATGCTTCTCTCTCCCCACACTGCTTTTGTGCTTTAGAAAACAAGTTGGAGTGAACCTGCCTGCCTGCAGCTGCCCATGTGACGACCCTTCATTACAGACTCTTTTGAAGATGTGAGGCAGTTGTGTTTTAAGCAAAGATTATCAGAGCAGCCAAAACCATGGATGGTATCAGGCCACTATGCGTGACATGTGCTAATGTGTCCTTGGCCAAAGGGCACACACTAGTCTGTTGGACAAGAGACAACCTCAAGTTACCACAGTCTAAATATTCTGTTTGATCTGCCTCATTTTTCACTCAGCATACATTATTATAGAATACACTTTTAAAGTCCATGTAGCCGCTTAAGAAGTGTTAGGATTTGGGTCTAGATGTTTCCCAAAGCCTCTTGCAGTCACAGATGGGGCTTTTTCAGAGGTAGCTGGATCTAGAGTGTGGGATTCTGGGACTGAGGGCATATCACTGCTCAGTGAGTCCACTGATTGGTTTTGCACTACCCTAAGGCCTGCAGCCTGGATGTAGTATAAAGGGCTCAGAATGATGCTGTTGATGGTCCTTGCCTATTTTGCTCTCTTCTGCCCAGTATGAATTGTCTCTTGTCTGCCATTTTGCCTGTGAGCCTACTGACTATAGGCTGAAATGTCTACCAACAATGAGCTGAAAGAAATATTTCCCCCTTTAATTTTGATTATTAGGGATTTCTCACAATAAAGAAAGAAAAGTAGCTAAGACGCATAACTCCATACTTGTATATCCTCTGTCTATCTACCATCTATCTAGCATGTTTTGTGTTTAATGGAAATAGTAACTACCTAATGATTATCCCAAACCAGTTACCTCTACTACGACCCACCTGAAGCACACCGAAGTATGCTAACACACCTTACTGTGATACAGAAACATATATAAACATCTCCATATATAGTTTCATAAATCCTTCAAGTAGTGTGGTTATGCATGCTTCATAGTAAGTTTAATATGTCATTGTTTCTTCATAAGAAATGCATGATTTGTTCACTGTGAGGTTTATTACATATGTAATTGAAACTGCCAGTTTACCTTTCAGAGCCAACTAAATTGTTAAGAAGTTACAAAGTAGCAACCAGTTTCATGGCTACCCCAGCCCATTAATAGTTTACACCACATAAATAGTTCCATCAATAAACTCAAATAAGAACATTTGTACCTCAGGTTCTGTGTATTCTTTCAATGACATTTTTGTCTTTTTTGGTATCAGTGATGAAACTCAGGACCTTATGCTTGCCAGGCAGGTACTTATGCTGCTGAGCTACCTTGCCATCCCTCTTTCAAATGAATCCTTAAACATACCCTTGAAGGCCCATAGGATAGATTTGAGAAGATTAGTAATTGCTTGAGTAGAAAAAAATTTCCAAGATGTTTATATGAAAGTTTTCAATGAAGGCTTATTTTAGATAGTTGACTATTTTTCACTGGCAGGTCAGACATGTTTTGTTTTACATTTTTTGTCTCGCACCAGTGAAACATATACCAGGAATGAAAAGCAGAACTGTTTTTGAATAGCTTTAATATATTTGAAGTTGAGCTAATAAACTTACTTAAAACATATTAGAACCACTTGCAAGTCCTTTACTCATGAAGAGCCTTCCATATTTTAGCCTCTGACCACCAAATCTCAGTATGGAGGGGAAGGAGCAGCTATCACTACTATTCTGTAAGACTTCAGCACTCATTTCATATCAGGTCTGCATGGGTTTCTTCCTTCTCTATTCACCCTCTACTGCCAAATGATATAATGTTTACCTTTGTCTTTCCAGCCTAAAATGTCATTTTTCCTTTGCTTTTGATTTGTAGACAATCTTCCCTCAGATGTTCTGCTGCCAAGTAACTCTGTCTGATGAATGAATGTGTTTGCCTGCATGACTCAGCTGGACAGATGTGAGTCTGCCAGAGGCTTTCAAGGAAACAATAGTTCCCATTTTAATAATATTTTTCTGATCATCCCTCAATTTTCTTTGCAGCTGGGCTGCTACAGTTGATATTTCTGTTTACTAATATCAATCCCTAAATGAATATTAATGTGATGCTTTGGGTAAAGTAGTATATGGGATCATTGCTAGATACTATACTGTGCCAGTCTCCAGAACCTAGACATTTATATGATTTCTGAATCTTCAGGAATATCTAATAACATTACCATCTGACATGAATCTCTAAGGTACAGTTTACTACACACAAAATACATAGCAAGACCAAAATAGGAAACAAAATTAAGCAAAATTCCCTTTTAAACATAAAGCACTAGGTCAAATAATTTTTGTAAAAATCACCTAACATTTGCATTTTGTTTTTGATATTCTGCTTTTGAGAAGCAAAGCCTTCCACGGGCAGGAGTTAGCAAACCGATTTGGGAAGGGAATGTAAGGTTCTGGCAAGTGTGCCCAGCATGTTGGAGAGTGCCTTGCAATTCGAGAACTGAGGACAGTTGTGGATGCAGAATGAATGGAGGTTTGGTCTGGGTGCCAAGTCAATGTAAGGAATAAAAGCTACATCCCATGAAGATGGGTTAGTGACAACTCTGGCTTTCAGCAAGTTGATGAAAAGCTTTATTCTTCCGATTCTGCAGCAGTTGCAGGCGTCCTTTTGGGGGTTAAGCTTACCCAAGAGCATTACCTCCTTTCCAAATCCTGATGCATGGTGTGAAACTGTTTAACCCTGTGGGCTGTAAACAGGTTTTTGGGATCTGCATGAACAGGCACAATGTTAAGAGCCATGAGATCATTTCTGATTAATGATATGTTGGCTAGCTTTGAGAGGGGATAAATAGGGAAATATTGATCCCTCTTTTCATGGAGTATATATTTTCTACATGAAATAATTACTTGTGTCACTGAACTTGTGTTGGAAGCCATATGGTAGTGTCAGGCTATCTCCTCATTTTTGCCTTTTTTATTCACCAACAGTTAATGGGCATGAATTGTTCCTAGAACTAGGTTACCTTCTGTCTCTGAAGGGTTGTGAATGCTTGGCCTGAATTCCTGCATGAGTTCCTTGCAGGCCTGGCCATCCATTCCTGGGCCTTACCCTGACTAGTCTGGCTTGCTTAATGAACTCCTGATGCCTCGTGTCCCCCTGACCTCAGTGACCCAGTCAGCTCTACTTGGCACTGCCTAGAGCAGAGACACACGTGTGACTGCCATCTGTCTTATTTTTCCTACTCCTGTTTCTGATGGTCATGTTGCTATCTCTAATGTATGACACAAGTGAGAAAACACAGTGAGAGGGACCTGATCACGTGAGAGGTGGTTGTGTTATGATGCAAACATATGATAACTTCTTGGTGAGTGTTTTCAGTCAGTTATCTAAAGCTGCCTCAGTAGAAAGTCCTGCTATTTTTTCTCAACACTGGAAAATATACTGTGCTTCCATCTGTGTGCTTTTAAGGGCTAATATACAATCTCGTGTTATACAATGTTATATCAGAACAAATAAATACCATATTTACATATAATGACAAGTCCCACAATTTCTTATTTCTTATATAATGCCATTTTAAAGTTACTTTACCAATGCAACCAACACAATGATTTGTAATTTTTTTTCAAGTTTCAATTTTTTATTGTTTAAATTTAACAATGGTTATATTACATATTTTCATCATCAGATCAGTTTAGATTAATACATATAGGTATATAAGATTGATCAAACAGTTAAACATTAACCCTTCTAAATCAACATTACTTTTTTTTTCTTTTCCCCTTTCTTTTCTTTGAAAGTTGACATATTGCACATTGTCTTCACAATCGTTCTACAGAGGACAGTGTGTGGGCATGACCCACCTCCCTATTGATGTTGCTTAGAAAAAAAAAAAGGAAAAGAATATGCTTCTCTTTGGACTAAGAGGAAGCAGATACATACACAGTCAAATGTTTTGCAATTGCAGCGGGCCACCAGTGAAGCAAACATCACAAGCCTCCAACATGATTTGTAATTTTAATACTGAAAAAGATTTGTTATAAGATAGGCTCTTCACTTTTAGACATCTGTAAAATTTATTAAAAACCTTAAATTGAATATTTAAAAATAAGCTACATGTTTTTAGCTCATGTATTATGTAAGCAAATTTAAATCCTACATAGCCTCTGGAGGGATTGTAGAACCTCAAAAATTGTATCCACACATGATTATCTAAACATATGCATCTCACTTGGCATAATCAAGAGCACACATTAAGGTACCTAAGAATAATATGTTTTTATCAACTGAAATAGGTCAAATGCTTTGACTCATCCTCCCATCTCTTTGCTAAACTGCTATTCCTTGTGAAAACCTGATTTACATATTAATTACCAACTTTTTTACAGAACAGTTGCCTTCACTAATAGTGCCATGTTGACACTATTTATGTTTTGGAGCAAAGGACATGTGCCAGCCAATTTAGTTTGGCTCCTGCATTGAAAAATTTCCAACAGTTAGATTTCAAGGTAGCCATCTGATGGCTTTTAGTACTATTTTTTCATAATGTGATAAATGGATAGTTATTTAATAATTTTTCCTTATCTTATTACATTTATTGGTACAATTTAGATATACTTAATGATTACATTCTTCATAGAGAATTTATACCTGTACTGATGCATCTTCATTCTTTTATCCCAATCCACTCTCTTCCCTTATACCTCTATTCCTCTTAGTATTTACAAAGCTTTGTCTCCATTTTATCCTTGTTTAATTTTCATCAGTTCAAAAAAAAAACAAAAACGGAAAAAAAAAAAAAAAAAAAAAAAGCCGGGCGTGGTGGAGCACGCCTGTAATCCCAGCACTCGGGAGGCTGAGGCAGGAGAATCGGTGCGAGTTCGAGACCAGCCTGGGCTACAAAAGTGAGCTCAAGACCAGCCTGAACTGCACAGCGAGACCCTGTCTCAAAAAGACTAAAAAAAAAAAAAAAAAAATTTTCATCACTCTTCCCTCTTCCTTGTTCCTCTTTTGAACAATTTCTTCCTCTTGTACAGTTTCTATTGTGCACTTAGGTGCATAATTACTTTTTCAGTTTTTCACATGATGGGGAAAATGTGGGTTTTACCCATGTGTGGCTGATTTATGTCACTTATGAGTATACTATAAAGACACTTCCATTTACCTACAAATATCTCTTGTTTATCCTTCCTTAGGGCCAAGTAGTACTCCACTGTATTAAAGAGGATGTCTTTTATCCATTTCTCAGTTGATGCACATCCATGTTGTTTCCAGGATTTAGCTGTTACAAAATGTGCTACTATAAACACGGGTATGCATATCTCTTTAATAAATGGTGCTAAAACAACTGGCTTTCCTCATAACAAAGACTAAAACTAGACCCATGTCTCTCAACCTGAACAAAACTAAAATAGAAATGGAAAAATATTGTAAATATTAAAACAGAAAAATTGTATCTACTGGAAGAGAGAATAGGCAAAACTCTTGAAGACATAGGTGCAAACAACAAAGAGCTTGTGAATGAAACCCTGAATACACTGAAAATACTGTAAAGAATCAGCAGCTTTGATCTCATCATTAAAATGCAATTTGCACAGCAAAAGAAACCAACAACAGAGTGAAAAGACAACCCACAGAGCAGAAAAAAGCATTTAGCAAGTAGTCCCTCAGACATATAAAAAATTTGAAAAAAGTCAGAACTCCTCCCTTGAAACTGAAAGATTCAGTCCAAAAATAGGCATCTGATATGAATATATGCTTTTCAGGGGAAGAAGTACAAATGGCAAATAAATGCATGAAAAAAAATTCAACAGCACTGGTCATGGAAGAAATATGGGTGGTACTGCGGGGGAAAAGGAACCCTTCTCCACCTTTTATGGGGATATAGACTGGTGCAAGCACTGTAAAATCAGTATGGAGGGGAAAAATCATAATTTATATAAAGAAGAAGGATAAGCCAATGGTCCTAAGAATCTCTGCCAGGTTTTTGAAAGTCACAAATAATGGTTAGAATTTTCACCCTGACTAACAATATATGCTGATGTCTGTGAACTAAGCAACTACACTGATGATAGATAGCTATGTATAATACTAAAACCATACTTAACATACCTGTCATTTCGGTCTTCTAAATGTGTACAGGTATTATTAATTTCATATCATCTATTGCTATATTATCTTTAAAGTAAATGTTTGTTTAAAAAAAAGGTAAGACAAGAAAGTAAGAGACAAGAAAATAAATGTCATGGGTTTGTCCTGCTAAAATGGTGTATACAGTTTGATTTATAAATTTCTGTGTAAAAAATATGTAATTGTTTTCTTCACATTCTACAGGAATTTAAAGTTTATAATATTCATGGTTGTTAGAAAATAGTAGTTCCATGTTATGTCTAAAACATTTGACTTGCAGAAAGGTAGTAATGTTAGGCTCAGCTGCCTCTGTTTCAGGGTAATAATATCATAAAACTTTTCTTTTGGATTTTTTTTTTTTGTCTTTTTGAGACACGGTCTCTCTATGCAGTTCAGGCTGGCCTTGAGCTCACTTTTGTAGCCCAGGCTGGTCTCGAACTCGCACCGATCCTCCTGCCTCAGCCTCCCGAGTGCTGGGATTACAGGCGTGCGCCACCACGCCCGGCCCCTCTTTTGGATGTTTAGCAAGTAAAGTTTACAGACCAAAAATTAGAGGGATAGAGCAGCTACAAAGACAGCCAATATATTGGCCCTACCCCTTCAAGGTGAGTGAGGACTCAGGACATAAGAGAACTTCTGTCGTGACATCTATAACAAAGTGGTTTTCCAAATGTTCTGATCAAGGAGATTATGGGGCCACAGACCAAAGGGTGCCTAAGGAGAGTCACCTAGGGAGAAAAAAGATTCTCTCAGACTTGGTTAGAAAGCAAATTGGTCAAGCAATGGCTGTGACTCATCCAGATGGCTGACCCTGGCAGAAGATCCATAAGCTGCTGTTCATAGTTTCAGGCTGAATCCTGAGGGGATTTGACTTACCTTGTCAGATACAAGTTACATTTTTAGTTATATAGATCTTTTTTTAAAATCTTTTTGTGTCTCACTATGCAGTGCAGGCTGGCCTTGTGCTCACTTTTGTAGCCCAGGCTGGTCTCAAACTCACACTGATCATCTTGCTTCAGCCTTCCAAGTGCTGGGATTACACGTGTGCACCAGCACATCTGGCTGGCTAACTTGGTCTTCACCATCCAGTAGAAAAATCTAACCACAAGGTATAAAAAGTAAAGTCATATTAATATGCTGAACAGTAAAAGGCCCAAGTCAACAACTTCTGATAGTTTCCAGTTCTGCTGATAACCCACCACTATGATGGACTATTGTACTATATTCTGTTATTTTTCTGAATTTAAGTACCTATAATATTTTAGCTGGCATCTAGTATGAAAAGGTCTGTTAAAGATTTCTCTAAATAAAGCTTCTTAGACTGAGTGTGGTAGCATGTGCCTACAGTCCCAGTGCTTGGGCGGCTGAAAACAGGAGAATCACTGCAAGTCCAATCTCCATAGTGAGACCCTGTGCTTCCTGTAGACCCTGCCCTAATGCAGAGAAAAAAATACAGTGTGTCTAACAGCAATGGAACCCCACTTCTGACCAAAGAAAGTGACATATAAATAAAGGACCTTTTTGTGTGTAAAATACGCATATGTATATACAAATAGGATAGATATACAACTACTTTCTTAGTTCAGTGAGAAGAACGGTTTGTGCTAATATTGCTTAGACAAGACATCTTGTCTGCATCTTGTCCTCTGAATGTCTATGATACTACTATGAAGAGAACACTATGAAATATATTAATTATTGCAACTGTCTTACTAACCTGCTTTGAAACTGTTTTGTTGCTTTTTTCTCACTAAGATGAATAATTTTTTTTTTAAAGAAATCATTGTGGAGATTCCTCAAGAAGCTAGGGTCAAGAGTACCATTTGACCCATCTATTCACTTTATTGGTATGCTCATCAAATAATTTGATAATATTAAGTGATTCCTTTTCTGTGAATTCAAAAAAATAACTTCTACAGTAAACATGTGGAGTGAAAAATAATTTTATATAATGCAGACTGTTACTTTAGTTTTTTTCCCTTTGGTATCACTGCTGGAGATCTAATTTTATTTATTTATTTACTTACTTACTTACTTACTTACTTACTTATTTTTTGGCTGTGTGTCAAATTTATTTCATTTAATATTTGTTCTCAAGGTGCAACCAGTTTCCTACAAATCTTTCTAGTTCATTTTTCTTTATAGCACAGTACAACTGGGCAAGTAATGCCTGGGACTCATTCAGTAAGCTGACTCTGGAAACAGTATTACAAAATGCTTTATATGATTTCAAGGTAAATCCTGAGAGGATTCTACTGACCTTGTCAAATACAAAAGTTACATGTTTTGTTATACAGGTTTTGCTTTAACTTGGCCTTAACCATCCAGCAGAAAAGTTTACCTGGAGGCATAAAAAGTAAAGCCAGATTAGTAAGGTGCTCTCTAAAAGCCTTGAGTCAACAGCTTCTGACATGGCCAGTTCTGCTGATAACCCAATACTATTATGGAATACTGGACTATACAATCTTAGTTCAATGAGAAGAAATATTTGTACCAATAGTGTTTAGGAAAGTTATCATGTCTGCATCTTATACTCTGAACAACAACTATGGAGTCAACAATATGCATTGTATTAATTATTACAGTTGTCCTACTAATGTGTTTTGAAACTGTGTCATTGTTATTTCTTCTTAAAAGTAATACAATTAAACGTAAATAAATGAATTTAGAGGTACTTTGAAGTGTTAGTAAATGGTGTTGCTACAAGCACAGGTATGCCTCTCTCTCTCTCTTTTTCTCTCTTTCTCTCTCTCTCTCTCTCTCTCTCTCTCTCTCTCTCTCTCTCTCTCGCTCTCTGCATACTGGAGATCAAACTCAGCACCTTGCACTTGCCAGTCAGGCCCTTGTGCCCCTGAGCTAGCTATATGTCCCTGGCCCCTCTTTTTCAATTTAATTAATTTTAATGAGAAAGAAATAACAATAAGACTGTTTCAAAACAAGTTACTAGGACAGTTACAATAATTCAGTGCATATTTTTGTCTTCATAGTAGTTGTGCTGAGTACAAGATGCAGACATGATACGTTTTCTAAACACTATTGTTACAAATCTTTCTTCTCACTGAACTAAGATAAATTTAATCCGAGACTTAGCACTGTATCTATGACCCACATCCACAGCCTTTTAAATGCTATTCATTATTTGTATTGACTTAGCAATTAAGAAAGTTTTATTTGACAATTTTTCTGAATGGATACTTCTCCTACTATGCTAGCACTCTTCTGACAGCAAAAACACAGCATACAACAGTCTCACCTCAGAAACAAACAAATGTCGGCAATACGGCATGTATTTAATTAATGTCGATGGAAGAAGGGAGAGTGGATTTTTAAAAATGTATTGACAGAAGCTGGGCGTGGTGGCTTACGCCTGTAATCCCAGCACTCGGGAGGCTGAGGCAGGAGTATTGGTGTGAGTTCGAGACCAGCCTGGGCTACAAAAGTGAGCTCAAGGCCAGCCTGAGCTGCATAGCGAGACCCTGTCTCAAAAAGACAAAAAAAAAAAAAAAAAAAAAAAAAAAAAAAAAAAAAAAAAAAAAAAAAAAAAAAAAAAAGTATTGACAGAGAGACTTAGCGTATAAACATTTGATCTTATTTAAATGTGTCCCACTAGTAGTTTTAAAGCTTCTGATCTTCTGCCCGTGAAAATCAAATGCATTTCCAAGTCAGTCTGCTGAAATTGCTCTAGCAACTTTGCCAAACTCTCTTGCTGCTGAATTATTTGCTACCAGCACACATGCCTATTTGCCTTTGCTCAAGTAGTTAGGGTTGCTTCTGCTGCTCTTTTTCTGGATCTGTGGTCTTGTTTGCTGCCACGAGCTCTTCCTATGGATTTCTTTCACTTCCCCTCTGGGCAAGGGGCTCCCCATCATGATTTGCTCTCCCTCTTTATCAGAAGTCCCCCTGTGTTGTCGTCCTTTGCTTTTATCCCTTAAGCATGCTGCTGTATTCTTCTGAAGAATAGGAACACTTTCTGTGTTTTAATTCATTGTAAGTATTCTGCAGATTTGTCAGTTTTATAATAGTATGTGATAAGGTGGTCTGAATATTTATATAGATTTCTTTCTTCAGAGATCTACTTGACTCTTATTGAGGGATTCAGCTTGAATTTCGTATATTACCACACAGCTGTAAGCAGAACAGGACTCAAAAGATGAGTGGTTTGACATGGTCAGAAAGGACTGTAAAAGAAATCTGAGTGTTCTTGAAACCTGTTATCTAGCCTTAAGTATTTTCCCTGTGATTTCAATCAGTGAATATTGAATCACTGTACTCAGACATTACATTTTCTAAGGAAACTTGTATTCCCTTTTAGTTATCATTAGCTTTCTTAAAGCACAACAATTTAAATGAAATATGTACTTTTTGTGAAAGATTGTTTCGTTTAAACTATACGATTTCCAGTAATCAATTGGCATAGAAGTTAAAGTAGACACTATGTGCCATTTTGTGAAGAGTGAAAGTATTTAATATGCCAAGAAGTTTGCTCATTTCTTAAAATATTTTGTTCAGTTTCTTTAGCCTCCCTTTTAAAAAGACGTGGCAAGTTAAAGTAAGTCTGCTATTCTGTAAAAATTTTTTTTTTTTTCCATTCTGTAAAATCTTGGGCTATGTTGCCATACTAAATCTTCCTTTAGAGCAGTACATACTGGAAGTACTTGTAATAAAGGAGGTTGTTCATTTCCCCTCTAACATTTGCCTTTCTGTTGTTCATGAATTATACAAATCAACTTTGTGATCACTGTTTTCATAATTTGAGCCAAAATCATGAAACAAATTATATTGAATTGAGAACACTTTAACATAGCTTTCATGCTATACATTTACTAAGAAGAGTTTATACCATCTTTCCATATTCATTTTGTTTCTATTTACTACCACAAATGGCTCCATCTTTAGCATGGAGATTTCTGTCCATGGTTCTAAATCCAAGGAACTAATGAAAATATTTTCATCCACTCTCATGATGATTGATTTATCTTACAAAGAATACCAGTACAGGGATCTTGCATTTTTTGAGATCATACTCTACTCTAAAAATTGCAGCTTAGAAGTTGTGAAAACAATAATCAGAAGCATAAAATGACTTTAAATGTGAATCACTATTAAATAGAGAGAGGTTGCCCAGGAAGATAGCTCTGTAGTACAGTGCCTACTGAACAAGTGAAATTTCTTGAGTTTAATTTCTGGTACCAAAACAAATAACAGAAATTAAAAAAAAAAAGAAAGAAAGAAATGGGTAAAAAAAAGTGGCCAAAATCTGTTAAGCAGTAGCCGAGTATGGGGGTTACATGCTTGTAGTCTGCCTTGTGGAAGACCAAGACAGGAGGATCGACAATACCAATATAACCTCAGGAACAAATAGATTTAGTTCTATTTCAGAAAGGAAAAAAGAAAGACTAAGGATTTAGGTCAGTGAGAAAGCCTGAGCTTAGTCTTTACTTCTCAAAATAAAACAAAACAAGACAAAACACCAAACCAAACCAAACAAAAATAGTCTCACAAGATACGAGTAGAGACTTAAGGAACCCTAAGACTTACTGGCTTATCCTCAGAGCTTTTACCTATGCCATCCATCCTGCCTGCCTCTTACATTAATAAAGCAAAGTTTGTTGGGCAAAATGTGAATGCCTGAATTATTTATCAGAATGTATCATCTGATGATTTATAAACATCATCTAATTTAATCTTGAACTTCATTGAAACTAAAACCCCATTTTGAAGATGAGGAACCTGCACTCAGGAAGATTTAGTTGCCAATTTTCTTTGGCATTGCTACAGGGTCTTTTCTCTAAGCCAGGCTATATAAGACCAAAGGCTTTCCTCTTAATAAATATTCAGTATGATTACTTTGTTTTGTATGCTGCAGCTTCCACTGGAAGTTATCAAAATTTTAGGCAATACTAAAGTACGAGCTCGGCTCTCTGAGTCTGTGTGAAACAATGATATGGGAAACAGCACATCTCCAATTAGTGACCTTTGTGCAGATTTGTCATGTGATACGATCAAGGGAACCTTGAGTTTAACACAATCATAAAATTAAAAAATGAGAAAAATTGCACAATCAAAGTCATTTTTTGCTGATAAATGTAGAGGGGACATGAACAATACAGGACAGGGGAGCAGTCTGTCATCAACTCAGATGAGCCCAAAACATGGTTAGACCTGCCGCTTATCTCATTGTTATTACAAGACAAAACAGAAAGCTATGACTTTGATGGTCTTTGAGCATTACTGAAAGAAACAGTAGTTTACCTCTGCTGTTCCAGGCATAGCTCTTCATAGTTTGCACGATTTGTTTCTGATTGTTTTCTTCACTCATATCATATATATTCCATATATTCCTGTATTACACAATTACATATCACTTTTATATGTAACAGTACTGTCCAGTTAGTGGAATAAAGAAGCACATCTATGTTCACTTTACTTGGACCCCAAAGTATTCAGAGTTCTATCTATGAGAAGTTGCAAACTGACCAAAGAAATACAATTCAACATATATTTTATTTGCACATCATATCCCCTACCATTGTGTATATTTTGTGGCTATTGCATTCCTTCCAGTTTGTTGACTGCATTTAAAACTCAGAAGAGTTCACAAGGGAAGGCAGATTTTTCACCTTTTTGAAATATTGGTACATTTGCAATATCAGACTCACATTCATCTGTGAATTTATTATCTAAAGCAAATTACAGTTTAAATGGCAGTGTTCTCCTTAGTGTGCTTTAGCCACCACCTGGTTCACTTCATGCATTTATATTTGCATATGCTAATTTACATTAGCATATGTCCCTGCAGGGATTTAGGTATGACACTTTTGCAGTGTTCCCAAATGCAGTAAAGCAGGGATCAGCAAATCAAGGCTTGGGCAAGGCAGCCTGATTTGGGGTAGGCAGTCAAATAGCTGTATGCCTTGTTCATAAGGTTGAAGAAATTAAAAAGGGAATATGACACTGACCATACGTGATCCACAAAGACTCGAGTATTTACTATCTGGTCCTGTATATCAAAGTTGGTTAACATATTCTGTTCAGAATTGTTTATTCCATTTCCTTTAAATCTATGCAAACAATATTGACAGCATTATTTAAAGCACTCAAGCACAGGAACAGATTTTTCCATGGAGAATAGCTGCTTAATGTGAAAAAAAAATTAAAGCTTTAGATGATTGTGGTCTACTTTTTATGCGAATAAGGACTATACCATAGGCTACCAGATATTTCTGTTAACAAAACCAGTAGCTCCACATGGACAGCAGATTTCCTTATTTGCCTCTGCTTCTAAAGGCAAATTGGGCTTCAAAATATTGCCTGCACTCTTAGCACTATTTGAAATTGACTAATGGGGTGAAAATGCTGCATATGAGTAACTAATGTTCTTTTAGATCTGAGTTTGGGAGATATAGCCAGCAGACATATGGTTTGTCAGCTAAAAGTCTGGTACCTGGGAGTTAAAAGGTATGTCAGAGACCAGGTTTTGTAATACTCATAATGATTACTGTTCACAATACTGTTACAGAAGGTAGAGCAAACACGGGGAAAAATGGCATCAGAGGAGATTTAAGAAGCAGTTTATTAAATGAGTGATGGACTTCTGACTAGGCTATCTCCCAAAGAGTTAGATCTCTGATTAGCAGGTTGTTTTTTTGTTTTTTGTTTTTTGTTTTTTGTTTGTTTGTTTGTTTGTTTGCTTGTTTTTTTCGGGGCTTTTAAAGAGAAGATAAACAAGGAAGTACAAAGCCAGATTTGGCCCATATGATTGGATGGTTGCTGAAGGAGTTTGAACAGTCCTAGATACACTGTGAAGCTATTAGCTACCTAAAAGGCAGTAAAGACACCTCAAGTTACATTGCAAGGCCATCAGTCACAGCAAGGCAGAAGAAACAGGGGTTACACACAGGGAGAAATGTTCTGATACCAGAATTGTTCTGACCTGTTTGCTGAGTTTGGGGGCATTCTTGGTGAGTTTTCTTAATAGGCCTTTGTCAAAAAATTTTAGCTCCCTCTCAATACTATCTGTATTTCAAAACTATACATTGTTGCCGGGTGTGGTGGCTCATGCCTGTAATCCCAGCACTTGGGAGGCTGAGGCAGAAGGATCAGTGCGAGTTAGAGACCAGCTTGAGCTACAAAAGTGAGCTCAAGGCCAGCCTGAACTGCATAGTGAGACCCTGTCTCAAAAAGGCAAAAAACAAAACAAAACAAAACAAAAAAACAAAGAAACAAACAAACAAACAAAAAAAACTACACATTGTAGCACCTGCATAGATAGCAAAACTGAGGAAAGAGAGTCTGGAGATAAAATTTATGAGCATATCTCACCCAAGAGGTAGTACTACAGGTTTCATGAAGGCCTGGGCATAGCGAACATCATAGAGGTTTTGACTAGTAATTTAAATTGTGAATCTAGACAACTTTTTTGAAAATGGATAAACTAAGAAACCTAGACACATGTAATAATGTATAAAGGGTACTCAAAGTTAGCTAGACAATAACTATGAAAGATTTTTTAGAAACAAAAGTGAATATTTGCAATAAACTATATGTTTGTGGTTGAACATAAAACATGCTCCACTGAAAAGCCAGAAAATATTAAATAAAACAATCATTATTGAATTCTTATTATTTTGTTTAGTGAAATTTTGTGTTGTTTCTAATGTTCATTTTACTCTATTTTATTATCTTAAAAATATAGCATCAAAAGCAATCTCAGGAATAAGAATATAGTTCAGTATCCGTACGTTGTACTAGAAAATCTGACCCAAAAATGAGAAACTGAAAGCTTTATAGACTAATAGTTGAAAACAAAGAAAAATTTACCCTACAACTTGGAGTGGCAATTTTGAAAAATTTCTGTGAGCACAGAGATGCTAAAAATATTTATCACATTAATACTGCTCATAGTATTGGAAGCAAACTCCACTTTCATCAAAATATGTTCTTTAACGAAGCACAGTATATCAATATTTTTAAATATTTTTAAAATCACTAAAATTATTTTATGGAATTGTGTCCATGGATATCAAAGCAATAAAATATGCAATATTTAAGACTGTATCAGACAGCAGAAAACGTTGTAAGTGATAAAGATCTGAAGTTGATCCTAACCACCACCTCATTCCTTTTTTTTTCTATTTGGCGGAACATTCTATTATTCAAATGACTATGTAAATTAACAGATACAAAGTTTATACTCATGAAAACAACTCTGCAATTAAAAATGTACCCTATTATCCAAGAATGCAACAAGGGAAGCTTTTTCTAATAAAGATTTTAATAGGCTTTCCTAAAGGCTCCAATGACTATGTGTGGATTAAAGAGTATAAAAGTTAGAGATGAAGGAAAATGAGTATTAAGAATTTTGACTTAACCTGCAACAATGCTTGTGTTGTGTGGCGGGGATTGGAGTTTGGCAGTGGATGGGGGGAGAATTTTATTTAGAAGGCCCAATATAAAGAAGCTGCTAGCTGAGTTTGAAGTTTTAGATTCCACTTGTCAGTTGAATATTTGTCATTGAAGGAGAGAGTGAAATGGTGGGTATCAAGGTATGGGTGGAATGAGGGTATTGAAGATACATTGTTCAGTGGCCACAAAATTTTATTTGGGAGGAACAAGTTGAAAAGATCTTTTAGTCAACATAGTAAATATAGATAATATCAGTACATTGTTGGGGAGATATTTCTTTGGCCTAGCATCTGCCTGGCAAATACAAGGTCTTGATTCCTGGTACCAAAAAGAAAACAAAACAAACCCCAATACAATGCATATTTTGGAATGGCTGAGTAGAATCTTAATGTTATCACTACAAAAATGTTAGCACTCACAGTAAGATTAATTAAATCAATTTAGTCATTCTAAAATGTACATTTTTCCGCTGGGCGTGGTGGCGCACGCCTGTAATCCTAGCACTAGGGAGGCTGAGGCAGGAGGATTGGTGCGAGTT